>JAUCNO010003578.1:0-31461 GCA_032353835.1 Enteromius viviparus | reverse complement strand
ACGAGTGAGGTCGTACAAATTCGTACGAATTAGCCACCTCGTAAAATATGTACGAATTGCCGTGAGATCAGGTTGGTATTTCAGAGTTGACTTTGTAGAAATGAGACCCAACACTGACTGAGGGGTGGTGTGTGGTTATATAGGGCTGGTTATTGCAGTGATGATGAGGTGCAGGTGATGCTGATTAGAATTCTGGGGAGAGTTAGCGCTGTGATTGGCTAGGGGTAGAACCTGGCAGATCTGTAACATTAGTAGACATGTAGTTACAAATGAATGAGAATTAGTTGACATGTAGTTACTTATAGTTAGTAGAGTGTCTAAAGTGGACTATCAAAATTAACTGTAACAAAAACCCTGTATAAATTTCCATATCTTTCTCCAAGGGATCTTTGGTCTGCAAAAGGAATAAGAGTCCTGTCATAACATGTAAAAATCTAGTTTCACATATGATCACACCTGATTTGCGCCACTTTAAATGCAAAGGTGTGCAGACATGAAACCCATATAAATCAAAAAATAATCAGTCGTTATACCTGTACATAATAATTAAATAATCTCTCCCCTTTAATATCTATATATTCAAAGTGAGAAAATTATGATTTTTTTTTTTGCTAGTCAGCAAAAGGTAAGGTTGAATGAATAAATGGGCAGTTTGCACAGAAGTGCCCAGAAGTCATAAACATTCTTAATTACCTTGCTCAGCCAACCTCAATGTGGACTTTGCTGTTTTAACGAAATCAAGGCAAAGGTGCATATCTTTGTGAACTCATCCAACTACTTTGGTAATTACCTAATCGTCCAACAAAGCAGTCACTTTAGTATGTTCGCCATTTTAATAATCACTACTTTATTAGCCAGCGCTGGCTGCTCTTCGCATAGTAACATAGCACCGTGAACACAAGCCATCCCAAACCCTCTTATCCAGAGACAATGAGAGTGTGTCAAGAGTTCAAGTGCTGTCAGAGGAGGTGGAACACTCCGTATATTGAGAATAAGTGTGCGGAGAGGCCTGTTTTCCATTTTAATTGTAAAACAGATAAACGCTAAACACTCCTCAAGAATAAATGACTTCTGAGTAATTATTGTCTAATAGCTCTCCTCCCTCAGGAGCTGTTTACGTGGCCCAGATGGCTACCAAAATGGGATTTAGGGAGAAAATTGACAACATTATTCACCCAGGCAATATCAATTACCTGGGTATCAATTGTACTGTAATCAAGTTGAATATGAGGAGGGATTCTAAGAGTCACCGTAATTAAACCTTTTTGAGACTGTGGACATTTGGGTGTCGTTCGTTATTGAGATTTATAAGGCAGTGCAGGACAGCCCTCCTTCTTTTGTGCGTAATGGATGAATGTTGAGCAGAAGACACGGATAGTCCATAAAGAACAAAGACAATGGCTTTTATGTGCCATGTACGGGCTCCATT
This sequence comes from Enteromius viviparus, assembly GCA_032353835.1. Taxonomy (NCBI): domain Eukaryota; kingdom Metazoa; phylum Chordata; class Actinopteri; order Cypriniformes; family Cyprinidae; genus Enteromius; species Enteromius viviparus. The sequence continues at coordinate 30,032 of JAUCNO010003578.1, read as the reverse complement.
ACCACGGACAGCCTCGCCAGGGCATAACATAGCCGCTGCTATTAAACCCAAGCACCGCAATTCCCCACGAGCATTGCCGAGAAGCTACATTAGATCCTGGTTTAGTAGCCTCATTAGAGAGGTTTAATTAACCTACTCAACTCAAGTGTGACTTTCATTTTCCAGAGAGCTAGGTGCTTTATTTGTTTTTTATGCCGTACGGTAGCTCTGTATGATCATGATGATCATTCTAACCTGTATGTGGAGAGCTAATGGCTTTGGTATGATGATGTCTTAGCTTCTGTGGCACTGAGATGAAGATCTCTATCGTCGCTCCATTTTTTGAAGGTAGCCTAATTTTCATTTCTGTTAAAGCAGTTCTTTAAGACTGATTGCACTGCAATGTTTAATAATGTTCTATACTCTTATAATAATCTTATAAGGCACTTTCACCAAATGCCATAATAAACACAAATGCAAAGAGAATCTGGAATAGTCTATGTTGACAAATAACAGATTGAAATTATTTATGGCCACTTGATGGCACTTCACCTGTTAATTAAATATGCAGTCCAATCCATTATAGTAAAAATACACTGTAAAATAAAATAAAATATAGTAAAATAATAATACAAATATTTTTTTTTTTCATTTAGTTTCCAAACATAATTAATAATAAAAAAATAAATAATAAAACGGAAATTAATGTATCAGTTTCTCACAGAATAACAGAAAGTGGTCTATTTCTTTAAATCCTTCAAGCTGCATTATTTCATCAAATAGAATCCAAACATATTGATGACACTGATAAATGCTTAGAAATCCAAGCGTTTCTTATAAGATTTGTGAACCTGAGAGCACAATTAGACCCCTAGATCATAATTCCTTTTTATTTCCTCTTGACGTGGAGAGGTTTCTAGTTAGTTAATTAAAATCATAGCAGTGTAAATGATTTGTTCAGGGCTTCTGACAGTGATCTATTCTACACCCTTCATCCTCAGTTGGTCTGACTGGCTAATTAATCAGTATTATTTATGCAAGAACATTATGTGTAATAACTTGATTTATCACAACAGTATGGCTGTGGAATCATTACAGGTATTTCAGGGACGAACCCCAGAGTTATTTAAATATGTTTGCTTCAGATCTAGGTATCCCAACGTCTCTCTGCGCATACCTTGACTATATATATAGTCAAGGTATGCATATATTTACATATATAGTCTAAATAACTGAATATAAACAACAAGTAGAAGGACAGCATAAAGACTGGGCTTATAAGACTGACCAGTCATATTGGAGCAGCGTTGTTTGGCACAAACATTATAATTAAATTCCTCTTGTAAAATAATTTGAGCAATACCTCACATTGATTAAATTGTCTAAGAACGATTATAGAAACCTTATTTGTTTGCAGTTTACAGTTTGTAATAAAGCCCTATTTAATTGTTCCCCTTTTATTTGGTTTCTCGTTGTTGTTATTTGTTACTGTTTATTATTTTTGAGTATTAATAATAGTAAAAAAGATCACATCTGCGTTCTTCCGCATATTTAACCAGTCACTGTCAGATGTAACTGTTCCAACCAATCAGCTTCCAGCATCACATTAGCGCGTCATCACACCTGCTACAAACAGGTAAATAAAACTTAGTAGCGGGATAGTTTGAAATACAAATTAACATCGGATCCCAAAACAACTGAGACTGAACGACAGAACTATTTATGAGTTCATTTTCGCATAGGTGAGTAGATGTTAGCTGAAATGTGGCTCTCCATCCATGTATGTTTATAACGTTGGGTGCTGCGTGATTTGCTGCGTGTTTTTTTGCTGAAATTATAGCGAGTCATTAATTATCCAGAGTATTAGGCTAAAACGTATCCTTGTTATTGGTTGTTTTCATCAGTATTAAGCCTCCACGAATAAATCCGCTAATCTTACTAGCGGTTCCGTTGACATAACGTAAACTTCATGTAAGTAAGCATACTGTGGAGTTGACAACCTATTAAACGCACTATAGAAATATTCCTCACAGTACATAGAATAAATAAATAAATAAATAAATGAATACCATAGCGGCATATAAGGGTTTCATTTATTATGGACTGAGCTATTCCAGTGCGACTGCAGCAGAGTCAGCGTTTGTGTGCACAGTAGTGGCTCCTATCCTGTTTTATAATCTCTGCCAGCGCTAATGAGTTGTTCAAACATCACAAATAAAGTGAACTCTCATGCAAGGAGGAAATAAACCTCATGAGAACCAGATAAAGAGGTTTGTTTTAGTGTGAGCCACTGGAAACCGGCCCATTAGATCTCTGACTGCTCAACTGACCGTATCTCCCCATCATGAGTCACTTCTGCAGTGAACTTATCAAAAACTCACTCTGTATCAGAGCAGTCCGCCCCCATCCATCTTGATGATCTATCTAAGCATTCTAAGCATACTGTTGATATGTCATAATCAATATAGAGTTGTCCTTGTTGTAGTGCCTGAGAGAGTTGAGTGTGTGTTTGTGACCTTGTGTTTGGAACTGTTCTCTTCTGTACTGTGTGGCCTTGAGCACATAAACACATTCTCAATCACTTCAGCAACCCTTCCAGTGACCTGACTACAGCTGTGGCACCTTTTACCGTCTCTTTTTGTGCAAGGCACCTTAGAGAGTGATGGCTTGACAGGAAAATGGAGAAATTTATCTTCCTTTGTTAGTTTCGCTTCAGGGGTTTAAGGTCTGGAAGAACTTGAAATAACTAAACCGATAAAAGCAAAGAAAGATAAATGCATTGCTAATGGTGTTACAGCTTATTTTGCATGTTTGAGCTGCTGTGGCAAAGTTAAAACAACTGCATTAAAAGCGTGCAAACTTACAGTATATATATGCCAAGAAATGTAATTCAGCTGCGTTCTGCAAAGCAATGCTTTTTTTTCATAGACGTTGTATTGTAAAAAATGTCTTTAAAGATGTCTTCTGAGCAATAGAGGACAACTCACGGGTGTTTGGAGGGCAGCTAAGACAGAAGGAGGTGCTGTACAGATGGGGTCAGCAGCAGTGTGGGGTCACCCAGGCCTCACTGGAATGGGGCGTTGGGTATGCATGGGTGATCCAGGACAGAAAGGGTGATTACAGCATGATTTGTTGGCCTTTGATAGGTTGTGGCTCTCCTTTGAAGGCCACAGAAGCCAGGCTTGCTAGAGCATTGAACAGTGGTAATTTAGCACAATTTATATATTACTACTATTAGTATTTATTATAGTTTTTATTCCTTTTTTAACATTTTTTTTTGTATTAATGAAGTTGAATTAATTGTGCATGCTTACAGTAGGTTGCATTATTATTATTTTATATTTTTTAAATTATTTTTACTATAATTTTATAAGCAATATTTCGAACATTTAAACTTTCAAACCGTTTAACCTTAAATTGGCCATAAACATGTTTATCATAATTATTAATAATTTAGAGAATAAAAGAGAATGTATTATTCTCAGGTCTTTAATTAAAGGTAGTGTTGAACTCCATCATATTTAGGTCTTGCAATATGCAAATTATTGTAACCACTAAAGTTATAAAAGTTATTAAAATTAAAAGTAAAATTAAAGTTATAGTTCACCAGTAAATAGTTTTGTCATGTGATTCAAAACCCATCTAAATACAGGGTCTGGTTGCATAAACTCTTTAGACTAGTCTTAAAAAGTTAGTCGTCTAATTTTTTCCCCCCTCAAAAATGGTAATAACTTTTAAAATTCAGTTATGAAAAGGTAGATTGGTCTTATATGTATTACAAAAGTAAGGTGGGTTACCTCTTGGCAGCTAGTTGGTAAAACTAGTTCTTACATCATGGTGTCTAGGTTTATGCAACTCGCCCCAGGAGATTATTTCAAGGCAAATTTTTTTCCTATTGATGAAGCACATAGTATCTGACCAGAAGCTGTTAAGATCTAAAAAGCTAAACTAAATCTAAACTAAACTAAAAACGTAGATTCCTTTATAAATGGATTGTTTGTTGAGGGTTTAATTTTTACATTTACATCTGCAATAAACTGACACCAGTTCAGTTTCAGAAATCAAATAACATTTAGAAGCTGGCCCGTGGTTTGAGACACCTAAAGTGTGCGTTGAATTTTTTATTTTTTTTGTAAGATCTCCTCTGAGTTGATGGACCACAGCAGTGCTCAGGTTCTCTCGGTCATGTAATTATCTGACAGCTCTTGATAGAAATCAGTGACAGCCTGCAGCGGAGTCTCTATAACAGAGTGCATCTGTGAGAGCGTACATGAACTCAGCTGTGCAGGTATCAGGACTTTAGATTAACTCCGAGGCGTGATCATTTCTCTGTCACTTACCTCTAGACTGAACGCTTGAAATGTCACGCATCAGATCCCCTCAACTGCCCATTACTACAGTGAGGGAAAAGGGCCTGAGAAATGGAGTGATCTCTATATTCAAGGCTTCAGGACTGTGCAGTCTTCAGCCAACTCTATCAAGAAAGTCAGTCATTAGTTTTTGATAAGTTCTAAAGATCAATCAGTAATAGTGATCGTCAATTCTTAGACTTTGAGGAGCTTCTTATTCGATTAAATTTCAATCTGTTACTCACACAAAGCTATCATATAGATTCTTTGGAAAGTAGAAAAACGGTTTTAGGACAACATGAAGCCTGTTTCCGCCATGGAATAAAAATATACTGTAAAAGGCAAGTAGTTGAGAGATTGCAATTTTTATGTAAATTCTCAATTAACTTGCACTTATAGTTGAATATAGGTGAAATGCAAACTCAGAAATATAAACTGATTTGGATCCGATCAATTGAAGAGCGTTGATAAAAAAATAGTGAGATAAAACAATTGCAAGTACCTTTCAATTTTAACTTTTTGTTATATCACAGCCTATGTGTATTAAGTTTTTAATTGCAAGATTTAGACTCATGATTCTGGGGGGAAAAAAGACAGTATTGTGGAATAAAAAGTTGCAATGACATATATTTTTTTTTTTATTCCATGGTTGAAACAATAAAAAGAGTGGATAGCGGAACATAAAATTATAATAGAAATCTGAGGAAAAAAAGTAAAAAAAAAAGTAACCCTAAGTAAACAAAGATTATCTACAAGTTTATTATTATCTTTTTTTTTTTAATCCTGGGGGAAAGCAATCTTCTAGAAGAGGGTGAGTAAATAATGAGATTTTTAGCCATTTTAATAAAGAGGGTCATTACCCACCGTGATCCTCACCCATGTTAGATCTTGCTTTTAGAAATAACTTTTTTATCATTTTTTTATAAGTCATTACTCAGGCGATGCTGCGATACTGTCATTCTGATCATTGTAACATCCGTTGCACAGCTCTCGTCACTGTACAGTAGATGTTCACAGCATGTCGACACGCAGGTCAATCATAAAAGCTTGTGTAGAGCAAAGCTCCGCCCCTCATTATGTAGTCAAGGTGAAGATTTAAATATCACTCAAGTGCCACTCCAAGTGTAAAGAAAAATATGCAAATGAGCACATATCCATCAAACAATGTTTCTCTCTTGGCAGAAAGCTATTAATTTTTTTTCATCAGTTGCTGACACTTTAACGTATACATCACCCTCAGATTGCAAATGATTTTTTTTCGTGTACGCGTTCTCTCTCCTTATTGACGTGTTATATTTTCTTTGCGCTTGCATCTTGTTATTGTTCTAAAGTTTCCCTGTCTAGTGTGCATTAGTGCACTCTGATTGAAATTTTACAGACAAACTGAAATATGACTCTGTGTTTAATGGAAAAAATAATTACACGTCAGGTGAAACAAAGCATGACTCATAGTTACCGAGGAAAGTGACTGGAGACACGAGCCAGCAACGGAGTCAACAAGCGCACACACTCGCAGTTTACACGCTGTATCTGCTGGACTTCTTAATATCATTTCATAAAGGCTCTTGTAACGTTTATCCTGTCTTGGACATAGTCAGCACTATGCACTACAAGTACTTGCGTATTGCATTTGCATCTAGCTAACTTTATTAAAATGTACTTTTTTTATTACCTTTATTCAACATGTGGCAGAACTTTATTTTTATATAAATATCTGCAACCATGTTCTTACGTAGCTGATTAATGCATCCCAAAGCTGAAGAAATTCAAATGTACAGGTGTGCAGACATGTGCACGTCTATATTTTTAATCATTAAGAAAACCATCAGGCCTAAAATCTCAGCCTGGCTTCATCTCTCTGCCATTATTCTGAGTCTGTTACTGACTTCACGGCATTGCTTCTAATTAGTCCTGAAACAAGAGACGCTTTAAGAGCCAGATGGCAGTATTATCCGATATTTTCCTAAAACGGCTGCAGTACTTCTTCAATGTTAGTCTTGATATTTTTAATTAAAATGGCTTGTCAGAAAGGCAATCTGAGCTAAATTGATGTTATACAAGATACAATTAATAAAATTTCCCTGACGTTCCTATTAATTACTCAGAGTGGGAACACTTGTTATTGACTCAAAGATCAAGTCTGACTGAAAGCCTTATCAAACATTCCTGTGTAATTTTCTGTTTGATAAGAAAATTGGCTTCAGGTTGGCTCGGGTAGAATCTACATGGCACACTTGGATGTTTTTTTACACCTTGTTCTGTGACCTGAGACAGAATTTGCACCTGTGCCAAATCTGACAGAACGTGGCATTCAGATATGAACTGGCTGAGCAAGCAGGAAATCTCTCACATGATATGCTTTATTAAGCAGTGGGCTCCAGGTCCGACATCTGCAAAGGTTAAATGGGCGTAAGACTGCTGTACAGGCTCAGTGACTCTTGGAGCAGAGTTATGGAGGTGATAGGGATTTCCGTCCGTCCATCTTTGTGATTCTAAGCTTTATTAAAACTGCACAAGGCCTACTAACTTTTATGCTTTCGGACTGAAGTCAATTTAGCAATTAATCCTAACTTCTGCCACCAATATTGACACCGCAGTGCAATTAGCCAATCATGCCACTATTTACATCTTTAACCGGTTGAAGTCAGCACAGTGTGTGGTAGGAGAAGGCAGGCTTGTGTTAAACGTCTCAGTTGGCTGGTCTTTGGCAGGTGTAGCCATCTTCATTGTCTTTGTCCTTGCTGTGGAGAGCAGCGGCATATATTTACCTCAAATTCTTTTCCTGCGTGACCAACTAACTCTGTCTCTTCTGGCCCGTGTGACTGATCGCTGCTGTCTGTGAATGCCAGGCTTCCCGAGCTTTACATTTATGAAGATTCTTTAATATGTGCTGCAGAATCACAATCCCAAGGACTCGTGCAACAACAGCAATTCCAGGAGAATGTGACTATAAGAAGCCAATATTAGCTGGTTTACAAGCGGGATACAATGCTATTTTGGCCAGCTCTTTTGCAAAATGAGAATATAGGCAAAAAATAGCTGTATTTATCAACAGAAATGGGTAGGAAATTGATTATGGAATGTTTTGGGTGATTCTGGTTGATGTTAAAGAGCTCAATGTTAATAAATAAAAAAGTGTGCTTAACTGCATAGAAATATGACTAATGTTATTTGATGATTATATTTCAGTTAATTTGTAAATGCCTGTGGGTTTCCTAATGAAGCAATATTTTCATTTGGAGCCTATGTGTTTTCTGACACAACAAGTAAAGAATTTATTCATTTCTTAGCTAGGAATTGTGGTGTTACCAGCAGCTTCGTCTCTGTAATGTGTGCGTGATGTATGCATGAGGATCTGGTGTTACCAGAGTGACTGAAAACTGAATTAACCCTCTGGTACTGGAGGTCAGACTCACAGTGGATGACTGTTTGTTTGTGTGGGTGCTTTATTGATGCTTTATTTAACCTGTTATACTTTTGTTTTATGAGGTTTTCCCGACTGCATCTAAAGTTGCCCTGGATATGATGAGGTATTAGCCTCTCATCGTCTACCAGACCACAGAGTCAAGGTCAGAAACAAGGATTACCCCTCTCTCGTACTCTGTCTCTGTCTCTCTTTCTCTTTCTATCTCTGTTCCAAAACCTCCCTTGAACTCCCTGGCTATCTATTTAGTCATCGTTCTAACTAAAGTGTTACTTCAAAAGAGACAGTTCTTGAATATTATACATATGCAAATATGTTGCAACTAGCTTACAGCAAATAGGTTAAATCATGTTTACTGATGCTCTGTGCAAATTTTATTGATGAAATCCAGTTATTCCAATAGGAATCTGTGTAACTGGGAATTGTGCATGAGTTTCCACGCACAGGTTTCACTTATTTACAAGCTGGTCAGAGGAGTTTTTGGTGTTGACCAACAAAAAGCGGCTTGTGTGTGAGTTGTGATTCACACACTGTTGACAATAGACACTTGATCTTTTTTCCTGTTACAAAATTCTGCAGTTTTAACTACACCTGCATTTCTAATTCAATAAAAATGTATCTGATTTGGATATGCTCAGATATTTTTGCTTTATCTCTTTTTTTTTTTTTTTTCTGACCTTGTTGCAATGCTTTCAGATGTCCTTGCACATACATATGCACATGCAATTAGGCCAAAAGAAGGAAACGAGTCCAAAAAAAAAGGAATTTCCAGTCTGCTAGTTTTGAACAGCCGAAATCATTAACTGAAACATTGGCTTACTTCTAATCAGTGCTCACTGTCAAGTTTTGTCCATTTTTTGCACACAATGTGAATAAGCTACAAATGTCAGCATAATTATTATTATTATTAGTGAAATATTGAGAGGCGTCTCAGTTGCCAAAGTATGTGCTGAATTCATCACCCGAGAACACGGCACCTTGAGCAGCATAAACAGTACCAGTACCCAAATTTAATTACAGAATTTTAAATGTCTGTCTTTTTATTTGTATTTTTGTGCTAAGTGAAGCTTTAATTTGGTGAAAAAATAAATTTGTTCATGACTACTTGAAATGCTCTCTGCGTATCTTACTACACTCTTTACATGCTAGTGCATAAAAATACCTTTTACATAAAAAGGGCACAGCATGTTAATATGAAGTCATTTTCCATGCTGAGTTTTTTCACCGGTGTTTTACCTGCATTTTAAATTATGCATTGCACCGTGTTGTATTTAGGCTTGGAGGAAATGTCTGTAAACTTAACAGATAATGTCTTGGCAGAAGATCTTTTAGGTTTGGAAGGTCCTGTGTTCCCTTCATCTGTGCCAAACATCACTGCAGCCGCTAATGTTGTTTGTGAGCTTGTATTTTTCTTCTCATTAGCTTTTTGCACATGCAGCAGGAGCACGCTGGGCATGCTCAGTTAATGTAAACATTTCCACTTCTGTGGTCAGCTGCAGGGGCTCCAGCAGTGTGTCTGAATGATTGAATGCCACTGTTACTTACCTCCCGTGCGTCGCGCATCGGACAAACAGCTATACACTGCTCTACGCCACCTCGACGTCTTTCAGATGCAGATAGAATGGCATCTTTGGCACGTCGTAAGAATAACATCTTAGAGAGAAGTGCTGGGAAAATCAGTCAGCGTCTTGTGTGTTTCATCACCTGAAAGCTCAATGAAGGAAAGTGTGGAAATAAGCATCAGAGTTTGCAATCACTGTCGCCCACCTCTGTGGAGCATATCAGATCTGCTACACGCTACGCTGCCCAAGAGTGTGTATTTCTGGAGATGATTGAATCAATACCATTTTGACACGACTTGTTGGAACATGCCTCTTTATTTCACGCAATTCCTTCCGTTTGGTCAGGGAACATTTATCAAGGCAGCCGCCTGCTGTCAGCTAATAGAGATTGTTCTTTAGTCGGTGCGTGATAGAGGGCCGCAGTTATGATACATGTTGATCGTTTGTGAAGATATTGACACCGGGCCAAAGAGCAGGACCACACTTCTTATAGCCTTACCATTATACACATGAACACACACGATAACAGCTAAGACCCATCAAGGCTTTTATCTTCATTTAGGTATCATTTCTCACAGAAGGGCATGTGGTTGTTAGTTAGTGCTGGGGGGTTTCATTTTGGGTATGATATTATATAAAAACTTGATAAAAACATAAATGCTGATTAATGTATAATCATGATTACTTTTTTCTTTACATAATATATTTGTGTATATATTATGTATGTTATGTATATATATATGTATATATATATTATGTATATTTATTTTGTGTGTATATAAATAATAATGTATAAATACAAACACTTGTATATATTCAATTAAAAAAAAAAAAAAAAAAAAAAAATATATATATATATATGTAATTAAATATAAGAAAATAAATATGTACATGCATTTAGAGTACATGTACATGCTTTCAAAATATATTTTGCAAGTGTTTGTAATATAAACATAATAAATAAACAGTGCAAACACATTATGTAAAGAAAAACTTGTATTTTATATATATATATATATATATATATATGCAACACACTTATTAAAATATATTTAAATAAATTAGAAAAAAAGAAAATGGTAAAATAAAATTGACAATAAAATAATAATAATAATAAAGTAAATAAATTTAAAGCAGCAGCAATTATGTGTAGTTATAAGTTAAAATATAGAAATAAATATAGAAATAATTGAAGAATTGAATAAATAAATGAGTACAATTAAGAAATAGTTTTCTCCTTAAAGTATTCCAGAAAGTGGGTTGTGAAATAGAGTTAAAAAAATTATAGAATAATATTAGTTAATATAGTGACAGAGGCCGAACAAGTGACTGAAACGCAGCAGGCATGTGCACAGGTGTAGTAGGCAGTCATGAACAGACGGCTTTATGGCACATCTGGGAGAAAATGCAAATAAAATCAGTGGAAGAGGGCAAGAACAAATGACAGATTCCTCTCATAAATTCCTCACCCTGCACAGGTCTGATAGGGGCAGCTCTCCCAGCTCCCCTCGCCCATGACTTAACACCTAATCCAATGTGTAAGTTATTATTTATCTTCCACAAAAGTTTGTCAAAGCTAGGCTTTGATTTTTTTCCTCCCCGGCCTGATTTTCCCCTGGTGGCCGGCTCTGCACCGGCGCAGACACGTAATTTATGAGCTACCCGCTTTCTCCTGACACATTATTAAAAGCAGAATTAGTTTTTTGCCTGGGATCTATCCGCTGGGAATAGGGAGGGCTGTGCTGAGAGCAGAGGAGTCCGGCGTGGGGGGTTTGGCTCTGAGCAGAGGGGCTTTGATGGGCGTCAGGCCGCTAATGAACAGAGCGCAGTGGCAGCCATCATGTGGCGGTCAAAGATGCATCCTGTGCTCTGGGAAAAGGTTAACCTGCTGTACGTTTAGACCTTTATTGGATTGTTTAGAAGCATGATGTTGTTGTCGTGGATTTCTTTGGGAACACACACACACTCACATGTTCAGGTGTGAGTAGACAGAAGAACAAGCAATTGTGTGTGTGTGTGTGTGTGAGAGAGAGAGAGAGAGAGAGAGAGAAAGAACGGGACCACAGCTGAGCGCGTCAGTTTAATCTTATGCATCATTAAGCTCTCAGCAGTGCACAGGCTCCGCCCACAAATGCCATCTACACCCAATGAACATAATGATGACATACGTAACATCTAATTTCAGCAGAATTTAAATTGGAAGAATGAAAAATTCACAAACGTAAATCATTGGGGACGAGTCTAATAAATAATCATAATGAATTGCTTTGTGTTCACAGCAGTCGTCTTTTAGCTGCTTTTATTCAGTTGGCCGACAAAACACACACAAAACCTGTTAGAGTGTGTTTCTTAAATAAGAGTCCAATTTATGAAATACTACTTTTCATTTTACAGGCTTGCCCACCTTTTACGTATTTTTAAAAGAAGTCTGTTCTGCTCACAAAGGCTGCATTTATTGGATCAACTATATAGTAAAAACATTAATATTGTGAAATATTGTTACAATTAAAAGTAACTTTTCTGGGTGAATATATTGTGAATGCAATCAAATCTGAATTTTCAGCAGTCTTCAGTGTGACATGATCCTTCAGAAATCATTCTGATATGCTGTTCAAGAAACATTTCTGAGTAATACTTCTGCCCAGTATTTTTTTGGCAACCATGATAAATGTTATTTTTTCAGCATTCACAGATGAATAAAAAGTTTAAAAGAACAGCTATTATTCTTTTTTGAAAAGTTATAAATGGCCCTTTTTGATCAATTAAATTCATCCTAGCTGAATAAAAGTGCTAATTGTTTTATTTTCTTGACCCCTAATTCATGCATGGTGATGTAGTTCTGTGTAACTGTGTGTGTGCGCGTGTGTGTGAATGAGAGTTCATAGCTCAGCAAGTTTGATCCCAGAGGTGCAGCCAACCGGTGAGCCAATGCCAGCCAACGAGCCAATAGCAGCGTTCAGGGCTCATTTGCAGTTATATCTCTCCTAATTCTCTTTCCTCATTATTTGCCTTTAAAACAACCACTATTAGGTTATACATGGGAGGTCAAAGTATGGCTTGTTAGTGTGGACTGCTGGTAGATAGCATTTTTCTCCATCGACGGCCATTCAGAAGTTTTTGCAAGCAACAGATTTGAACAATTTCTGGAGGGCTCTGAATGTAATATTATTTTCCCTGGTTGTTCAGGATAGTCATTAATGACTATCTGTGTTCTTCTGGTGTCATCAGCCAATCATTGTTGTCATTTTGTATTATTTTTTTCTGCGGCTCTAGACTGACTAGATGCATCATTTACAGCTCAATCTCCAAACAGCTGCCAGAACTGAACGGCCATGAGCAAAGAAGGCAAATTTCATATTGTGGATTTTTTAGGGAGTCCTGCGCCCACTGAGCATCTGAACAGGAACGCTAATGGATTCTAGACCTTCTAGACCTGTCTCCAGGTATTCTAGACCTTCTTGATAATACTTTGCTGTATCTCATTGCTTTAGTATTGCATGATCAGTGGCACACTACTAAATTTGTGAGGAAGTACAAAGCTGTTAAGGAGAGTGTGTTTTACTCCATGCTAATTCTCCACACACACACACAGATTGATTAATTAATAAGTCAGAGCAAGCTCTAATGAACCTGTAGAGTTAATTGCCTCCAGCAGCAACTGGCTTAAATGTAAATTAACTGATCGGAGTTGCAAAAAAGAAAGAGTGAGTGGAGAATGAATGGATACTCAAGAACGGGAAAATCAATAACCGTCAAAGCTGCTGCTCTCATGAGAGCATCCATTACTGTGAACGCAACCTCTGCTCACGGGCCTCCAGTACACATTTCACAATGTTTTTGTTTTTATTCTAAAACCTGAAATGTGTAATTATCTGCTTTTGCTCTAAACAAGCTTTTAATATGTGAAAAACACACTTACAATCACATTTACATTGAAAAAATTACCTGTATTTATTTAAAGGATTAATTCACATAAAAAGGAAAAGTAATTCTGTTATTAATTACTCACCCTCGTGTTGTTCCAAACCCATAACACCTTCGCTTTTTTTTTTTTTTTTGGTGGATCTGGGATCATTTCAGTTGTATTGCTGTCTATGGAGGGACAGATGATGTCATCAAAAATATCTTAATTTCGTGTTCCGAAGATGAAGGTCTTATGGGTTTAGAACGACACAGGGGTGAGGAATTAATGACAAAATGGGTGAACTAAGCCTTTAAGTTATTGTTTAATCAAAACAATCCAGCCGCAGTTTAATTGATATTATTTGGAATGCACAAAAAAAGTGATTTCTGAAAAAAAAAAAAAAAAGTTATTGGGTTTTGCAAATGAGCTCTTCGAACCTTGATATAAGCAAATTAAATTGCTGATATTTAATCTAATTTAATTTAAATTTTTACGATTACAAATTTCTATATTTCTTTAGCAGACCTGAAAAAGCACATTATATCGCAACTGTCCTGTAGCCTATATAAAATTACAAATTTAGTTTTGAGGTTTAACTGCTTCAATGTAAATTTTTTTGGTATGTGCTGATTGCTCTATATTTTTCTTTTCAAGTCATTTTATGTCTTAATAGCACAATGCTGTAGTTTCGACCCTCTCAATGCCATTTTATCTGAACTACACATTTGTCTACAAATCGCCTTTCAAGTCTGTCTGGTTGAAGCGCCGTGGCCCACCAAAACCAAAAACGTTTTTCTTTCCCTAGCAGGAAAAATGAACTGTCAGCGTTTAATGACAGATATTTGCATTGTGATACAAATTGTGTCCTTGGCCATGAGCGTACGATACAGACCCATTAATAACAAAACCACATGATGGCTTGGTTTTTTTTCCCAGCACCGCTGTCGAAACATCTTCATGGATATATGCACCTATCAGCAGTGAGCGCAGAGCATTAGGACAGAAACTCAGGACAGTATCGGGCCGCCCATCAATCATGTTTTGTTCTCTTTATCGTATATTGTTTGCATCCGATACCATTTTGCATCTTTTCATTTATTTTCACTTGCAACATTGAGCTTGGCGCTTTAGTGGGATCTAAAATGTCAACATAGGGTTTGGCGGTATATGAGCTAAATCTTGATGATGGTGTACTGTATATATTGCAATACAGTTACATTTACTGTTATTTTTGCTATGTAGTATATATTGTGAGACCGTATATACTGTAGTATATCTCTGCTGCTTAATGTGTTGTTTTTTTCTCCACAAAATGTGGATGTTGTTGGCCAGTTCTTCAAACAAAGTTGGATATTTTTTATTATGATATGTCTTATATTACTATTATATAAATTACTTTTGTTTTTCATTTATACATGTTAACAAAAAAGTAAACTTCACTTTAACATATTTAAGTGAAAACTTAATTTACATTTAAGTACAATTTCTATGTTAATAAGAAAGCAATAAATTGATGTAAAATTTATACCATGTTTAATAATCTTTCATAATATGCCGTTATCATCAATGCAGTTCAGCAGGGATGGGTAGCAGGAGTTGCCAAGTTTTTATTCAGACAATTAATTCATCTTTACTTAGTAAAGTTAAAAATTTTGTAGAAATATATAATATTAATGTATTTATGACACATCTCATGTGCTTGATTGCTTGTATCATCTCAAAATGTAAGCTATATATTCTCCCAGCTCTAATCTGCCACTATTAGGCATGAAAATATTATTTATATTTATCCACACTAATATATTATATATTATAAACACTGACATAATGATTTCTTTAAAACAAAAAGTGGAAAGCGCTGTATAAATACAGTACATATGACAATGCTCTTCCCATACACTTCAAGGTATGCCATATATATTTACATGCACAGCATATCTGTCCTTCCAGTTCCCAGTTTTCAGCTGTCTTGAGGAGATACCAGGAGGGGGTGAGAGACATTAGCTGTGGCTCCATCATTAAACTGTGTGTGTGTGGAGGATAGTATTTATATCTGTGTTGGAGTCTAGCTGGGCCGGTCTGATAGCCTTGATAATGACTGCCAATGGGACACTTCCACTGACTCTAATGGCGTCGTACTGGAGAAGAGAACAGCAAGAATAAATAAATGTTAGCCATTTTCTCCTTTTCTCCACATCTATCTCTCAAAGAACTTTTCAGATCACACATCCTTGTTTTTAGGTCCATTTCATTGCTGTCTGTCTGTCTTCATTACTGCATGATTTACTTGAGTTCTAATGCTTGGCTAGAGAGGAGCATGTGTGCTCAAACCCGTAGTTTATTAGCCAACACCACACAGCGCAGAAGTCATTCTCAAGCATGCAAAGCATTATAGTTTCTCTAAGTTGTATGGCATAGGATATAGACAGGAAAGGTGAGCTGAACAGGTTTGACAACTAATGCAGTTATTCAAGAAAAACAGCTATTGCTATTGATTTTTTCTCGCTTCGTCATACAGTGCTCTTGTCTGGGCGGGACTTTTTTTTTTGGTGCTTGCATTCTATTGTAATTTTGCATGTTTAGATATGACATGACAGATCATCAAACCTGGAATGACTGCACACAATATGCCATTTAAACTTACTTTAAAACAAGCTTAAATGATGTATTGAGAGCTGTATTATTAAAGACAGAAGGAAATTCGGGAATGGCCATTCTGCCATTTTTTCAAACTTTCTAAAAGCTTTTTTTTATGATGTTAATAAAAGTTCTCCAAACCAGTGTTTTTTTACAGTCACTGAGATACTTTTATAATTTTTGTTAATATTTTGTACTAGATTTCTTTGTATTTATTTATTTGCTTTAGTTCTGTTGCATTTTTGTTGTATTAGTTTTCATGGTGTTGTTTTTAAATAGTCTATATCCATACTATTTATTTATTTCACTATATTCACTTCTTTTAAGTCAAACTTTTCTAATATAGTTTTTGTTTTACTTCATCAAGTATTTATTTTTTATGCCAAAAATCTAAAGTAAAGATCAGAATTCATGAAGATGTAATATGCATTGCTAAGGACTAAGTACAACTTTAAAGGTGACATTTAAGACAGGGTTTATGGTCCTGGGTCACACACACATATATATGAAACAATAAATGTAATAATTCCTCTGCAATTATTGTGCTTATTACTGGAATTCCAAGGTAAATTCCTTCACACAAGCACTTGTGGTGACTCATCCATGAGAGAGAGGGAAAAAAAAGACAAAAATCAGCCTGAGGTCTTCATTATCATGTGCTTCTGTAAAGAAGCTACTGACGAAGTCCTGTATCAAAACTGCAGGGAATACTCTATAGCCACATTAAAATCCATCTGTTTCACCTATTTCATCGTCCACCTTCAGTCTCCTTTTCACTTTCTCTAAGATTTTGCTTTTTCATGTTATTGTGTTGCTTATGATCATGATAATAACAATGATAAATATACCAAATTCAGAGCACACACGTGCATGTGTCACGTCCTATGTTTACTCTATATACATAAATGTAACTATTAACTAAACTATGATATATGTTTAAACTAAACTATATGATCTTTATGATTGTAAAATCTCACAATTTCCACATGTTTCCGAGATCTGAGTGATTCCAGTCGATCACGCCTGACGCTGAAGTCTCACCTGTAGCACCATCACTTGCGCTAGTTGTGCGTGACTCGTCACGTTTTGTCTGACTGATTCCGCTCTAAGAGAAAACTCAGACGCGTCCCTCTGTTTGTCTGGCTGCGAGAGAAAAATCCATCTGTGCTGTTCCTCTCGCTGCTGCGAGTTTATTGACATATCAGACAGAGCAGCGGTGCAGAAATGGCCCTCATTTGTTTCTCTGCCTGATGCAATGGCAGCTCACTTTCGGTGGGCAAAACATTGACAGACACTGATTATTGGTGAGCGAAACTCGTACCGCCACAAACTATGCTGTTATATCGCTGGATCAGCCTCTAGCGTTTGACCAGGCTCCCGGTGGTGGAGGATTTTAAGTGTTTTAGAAGCGAAGTGTTTGGACTCATGAGCTGGATTGGCCAGCGCTCGTGTGAACAGGTGTGACTCAGGACGGAGTAGCGTGCAGATGGCAGTGTAATTAGCATTGATTTAGCCTGACTCACTCAGGGCAAGGTCTTGATCGGCCGCAGCAACTCACTAACCTCCAAATCTCTTGATGGGTGAGCTCAGGGAAAGATCGAAGCTCATTTTCCTTTCTCTCACTCTCTCTATATTTGTCTTTTACTGTCTATGATTAGCCACTCTGTGATATGTATAATAATCAGGATGTGGATTGGAATAGATATGGCATGATCGAACTTACCTGTTTTTCTCATCTTGTGATGTATATATTTTGTAAACTAAAACTCTCTGAATTTATACAAAGATACTGGAAGCAACACGTTAAATATATATATTTTTAATACATAAAGACTGAAATAGTATTATCTTGCAGAATGCACATTGTAACTACTTAAATATTTCATGCATGCTTCGTTATAAAACGTGGAGCCAGTAAATCTTAATGACAGTTTTTATTATTTAGAAAAAAGTATGCAATCGAATACTTCTGTTGTTTTGAACTTACTATTCAATCAAAGAATCCAGAAAAATGCATTACAGTTCTCAGAAAAAAAAAATCTGGCAACACATCTGTGAGAGCAGCAAATTAGCACATTAGAATGATTTCTGAATGATCATGTGACACTAAAGACTGGATTAATTATGCAGAAAATGCAGCTTTGCATCATAAAAATCAGTTGCATCATGAAGCAGTTCTTTAAATTGTAATTATATTTTACAATGTTGCTGTTTTTTAATCAAATAAATACAGCCTTTGTGAGCAGAAGAACATTACAGACCCCATACATTTATCATTTTGTTTGGCATGAAACCATATACTGTACTGGAATCAGTGTTTATTTTGCAGGTCGTTCGGCAGGTTCACATTAGCATGAGGAAACGGAGATATTAGACTCTTTAATGCCTGGTCATGTGTCATGACTCATTATGTTTAGGATGATTTGCATAATGCACAAAGAAATCAAATGATATTAGCATAATGTATTTGATTACACTTGTTATTAGTTTAAAGTGACAGTGATTTAGCAAACAGGTTGATTTAAGGTTAATCGTGTCTGTCACCGACCCAGCAGGAGAGTGTCAGTGTATTGATTGGTTTTTAAGCCCCTTTCCTCTTTCTCTCTCTCTGTCTCTTTTTTTCCATTTTATGTGTAAAATGCCAGAAACAGTACGTTTAAGGAAAGA
Organism: Enteromius viviparus; assembly: GCA_032353835.1. Lineage (NCBI taxonomy): Eukaryota > Metazoa > Chordata > Actinopteri > Cypriniformes > Cyprinidae > Enteromius > Enteromius viviparus. The sequence goes on along the minus strand of JAUCNO010003578.1, from coordinate 11,510 downwards.
ATATAGTATAGTTCCATCTGTATCTTCTCTTACATTTATCTGCTGAACAGCTGCACTATGGAGATGCATAAAATGAATGCTATCCAGTCATGACGATGACATTTGTTGCTCGTTCAATGCTTACACATCTCTGCTTATTGAACTTTGAAAGCTGAAAATGAGCATTTCAGCAAGTCATATATTATTAAGTTCCGGAAGAGACAACACTAATGTCTCACCTCATCCTCATTAAGAGCTTTCTGTGTTTTGCACCTTTTATTGGCCCAGAGAATTTGACTTCATTGACAGGGCTAGTGCTGGCCGCATTAATTCATGATAATTGCCTGTAGAAGGGCAAATAAAGAAGAACTAATGGTCAGCGCGATCATCCCTCTGGAATGGCCTACATTTTCATACAGGAAGTCTCTCGTTCCTGGGCTGTTGATTGGGACCTCCAGTTAAGTATAAATTTGCCTGTCCTTGACTAGCAAAACACAGGGAGAAATCATTGAAGCAAATTAGACTATTAACATTGTAAAGAGCGTTTACGTTGAGGATCAATAGAGTCTAGTCTCTTTTAGAGGACCCTGCTGTGTCCTAAAGCCATCAGAGAGAGATTATGACTCGGTCTATTCATTACACACAGATGGACCGATAATTATCGACACCATCCACGCTGATAATTAAACTAGAGCCCGTCTTAGAAGAGCCAGAGGATTTCATTTATGTATTTGTTAATTCATTAGTTTAGACCCGAGGCTTAGATTACAGCAGCACTTGATTTATTTGTTTTATTTTATAAATAAATGCATGTCTTTATTGATTTATTTATTTTATTTAGTGAATTATCCTTATAACTAAGTACCTTAGTAGTATCATGTCAATAACTAGATGTTATTGCACTGAAAAAATTACTATATTCATGTCATGTCACTTGCATTATCCACTACCGCTATAGGGACAGTAATAATTTTTTAAATAGAATTTGATACTTTTATTCAGCCAAGAAGCATCAGATTGATAGAAATGTAAATGTTACGAAAGATTTCCATTTAAATAAATTCTGTTTTTTTGGCAAGCTGAAAAATCAAATATATTACAGATTCCTCAAGAATATTTAGCAGTTGTTTTCAACATTGATAATAATGCATTGAGCACCAAATTAGTATATTACAATGATTTCTGAAGGATCATGTGACACTGAAGACTGGAGTAATGATGCTGAACATTCAGGTTTAATCACATTAATGACAGTTTTCAGTTTATTTAAACAGAAAGCAGTTATTTTAAATAATATAATAATATTTTACTGTATTTTTAATCAAATAAATGCAGCTTTGCTGAGCATAAAATGCTTATTTGAAATAATTTAAACAATCATTCAAATATATATAAATATATATATATTACCATGATACCTGTCCCAAAACTAGTAACACAACTTCATTTTGCCTTACAACATTTACCAATCTTTTTTGTCTTAAAATTTCCTTTTGAAAGTATTAAAAAAAATGCATATGTGAATATAAATATAAATAAATATTATTGCAGTTGATGCCACTTCCATGTTTTGTGTCATCATAATGTCCAAACAATGTCTCCAGAATCTTCTGAACTACAGTGGGACCATCAGTTTCATTCAATCACTTTCATTCAAATGCCTCATTCATTCATTCATTCATTCATCAGTTAGTGGTACAAGATAAAAGTTCTCTCAGTGATGCTCCTCTCATAAGGTCTAATCTGTTGATGTTCTGTGTAATCTAGACCACGTGTTGTCACCTAGTTGAGACAAATTACATTTCAACATCCATCGCCTGTTGTTTCTCATGGCGCGGATGTGCGGGGGAATTAAATAAATTATGTTTTGATTATCCCCCGTTACTCTCCAGGCCGCCCTGTCCACCGAGCTCAAGCTCTAAATCACAATGAATGCCTGCCTCCGCCTGCGTCCGTCACAATAATGCCTCTAAATGGGAATAAAATGGCCTTTCCCTTTCATTTGTTGTTATGCTAAAGCGCTAACCCTAATGTGACCGTGGTGGTGGTGGAGGGGCGTTCGGAGGACAGGGGTCTGTTCTGAATGCTGACGGAGAGCGAGAGCCGTCTGTTCTCCATATGGCTGTATTGTGTTGATAATGCTGCACGCTTCTGGCCCGCAGCTACAGAATCAACACACACACGCAGCGGCTCACAGGAGCACATGGGAAATACTTGTGCTAGTCTGTAAGACTTTGAGTCGTTTGCAACGGAGTGCTTTTACTTTTTGGAAGTTTCATTAATTTTCCATGGACCTGATGAAGAAATACACTGCATAAAATGACTTTTTAATGTTTTAAATCCCAATATTCTGCTATGTTTTATATGTTTTCCTTCAAAATTTAAATTTTAATGCAATGGATTACTTGGGGTTTCTGTGTAATTAACTACAGTTAAAACTTACTGTAAAAAAACTTCTCCAGCGTTGTAAACTTTCTAGATAAGATACTTTGTAGTTTATGAGTGAAGATTTAAAGCATAAAATGTTGTATTTCACCATGAGTTTTGATTTGATGATTTAAATGGGTCTTCATTACTACATAAATCAGTTACACATACTTGTTTTGGTTTCTTACAGTAGCTATTAAAAAATATGTAAAAAATAAATAAATATATAACTAATCAAAATCAACAGAAAAAAATATTATATATATAATATTTTAGCATACCTCATGTAGTATATATATATATATATGTATATGTGTATAAATAAATTAATAAAAATTAATTGTTAACTGAAATAAAATATCAAAATCAAAGCTTATATTTCTTTAATATTTCTAATTTTTTATTTTTTTTTTACTCGTTGTATTAAAACACTCAACCTAAATCTTAAATAATAATTTATACAAATAATTTTAAAACATTGTAAGATCACTAAAAGTTTAGCTAGTTCAGACTGTTAATAAAAGCTATGTATTTTGACATAAATAATGTTCTATTTCCAACTATACAATCTGTAACAGAGGTGGGCAACTTTGTCCTGGAGGGCCACCCCTAATCAAACACACCTGTCTGTAACTTTCTAGTGATCTTGAAGACATTGATTAGCTTCTTCAGGTGTGTTTGATTAGGGCTGGAGCTAAACTCTGCAGGACACCGGCGCTCCAGGAACAAAGTTGCCCAGCGCTGATCTATATATGTGTATATACTACATCTATACACATGATGTAGCTTTTATAAAAGTAACTGATAATCATCCTATAGCTCCTTTCTTTCTTTCTTTCTTTTTCTGTGACTTCATTTCATTATTTTATTTTATTACATTACTTTACTCTCCTTATTGACTTTTCCAGACTTTTCTTTTCTGCTCTCAGTGTGCAGAATAAATAGTTTTGAGCCGGCTCACTGTACACCGAGGGCCCGTCGTGTTCCGGGGCCCCGCAGCGCTCAAGGGTCACCTGCTCAATGAATATGAAGGTGCTTCCTATTACAACTCTGTCAAAGACAAATAACAAAGGGGGGCTAAATGAAATGCTACATTGCACCATTTTGTGGAGGACAAGAGACATTTTCAGCTTGGCTGCTCGCGTACTCGCCTCATGGCCGGCCCTGGAAAACCACTTTGTTTGACCCTAAGGAGTGAGAATTGACAAAGTAAGCCGGGAGCATTTGTTTCATCTGTTAAGTCAAAGATTGAAAATGATTTCCCAACGTGCCGTCTGAGGATCCCGTGAAGGGGGTCATCAATTATTTCCTGCAACGTGTCGGAGTGCAGTAGCTGTAGAGTTTTCTGCAGGGGAGATCAGTGACTTCATGTGTTCACAGGTGCATGCTTTCATCCACTGCATCTTTTGTTCTTTTCCAAGATCAGATCTTTTTAATCTACTTTTTTTATTGTCTCATCAATATGCAATGATGAAATATTACATTTGTTTATATGGTATATGTCAAAAGTCTCAAACTTTGGCATATTATTCGTTTGCTGTTAATAACTTTTAGCAAAGTGTATGATGCAAAGTTTAGAATAATTATTATTTCAGATTTGTATTATATTAGAAGGCATACCAGGATTATTGTAATCAACTAAAACCGTAAAACACATTTTGTTCCCTGAAATAAAATATACTTAAAAAAATATTTCAGTTATAAAGAAGAAAAAAAAAATATATAAAACAAATATTTAAACTTATTTTAGTTACCAAGGCAAAATTTCTGTTTTTTTCAAGTTTTACTTGGTGTACTAAAAATTGCATGAATATAATTAGACATATAAAAGATGTGACAATAACATACTAAAAATACTTAAAAAGGGAAAAAAAAGGAAAAATGTTTGATTTCATATTGAAGATCTATGATTGCAATATGTCATGTCAAAATGCAAATTTTGATCAAATCTGAGCAGTTTGGGAACTTTAAACAAGAACAGCTCTTTTTCTCAGGAGATAAATTCGAGTTTATGAGTTTACATAGGATTTAATCGCATCGCTCTCTTCGTGAAGCAATCGAGATTTTCGAGAGATCACATCTGTGATTCTCAGGTTGGTGTTCTCTGGAAGCAAACATTAGCGTCTTGCTGTCAAACAGAGTGAAGCAGCACAGGTTTGTTCAGTTTTCGCTGAGAGGGCAGAGACTGAAGTGCTAAGTGCTGGTTCTGTGTGTAAATGGCTTTTTAAATTGGAGCCCTTTTTTCTGTTTAAGAAGCGTGCACAGCTAATTTGTGGATCTCCAGGCTCTGTGGCCCGGCCTGGCAGTGATTTATGGCCTGGTCCAGACACAAATTGACTTGTATGCAAGAAATTTAAATGGAAGTTGGACATTTGATGGAGAAGCTCGTTCCCGTGCTTTAATGTTTTAAATTAACCACAGAAACTTGTGCAGCCCCAGCTAAACGCAGCCCTCCCTCTCTCCAGCCCCAAACATCAGATGAATCATAAGTTAATTTATTATACAAACAACCATATTGCTCTAGATTTGCAAGGATCAATGAGTTTGATGAAGAGGTTTCATTTTAGGAAATAAACCTGCAAAATTAGCCCTGGAATAGGGTAAATATGTAAACTGATTTATGTAAGGTGGAGAACACTGTTCCTACCTGCTTTCTATACAAATATAATAACACAATCAAATTCTAATATAACAAACATGAATAAATAAATGAATCTATGAATGTATTTTAAAATGTTTCATTTCTACACATTTTAAACGTGTGATATAAGATATCATTCAATGCCTTTATAGGGCTTTTTATAAGTAAATAATGTGTAGGTTGTTAGCTAAAACTGGGAAAAATAAGTAAAAAATAATAATAAACTCTCTCTCTCTGTCTCTATATGCATTTAATAAATAATTGCATAAATTAAAATTCAATAAATGAAAAAGTAAATACTTTAAACGTATTTAAAAAACTAAAATATTAAAATGAAATATAATGTAAAATGTAAAAAAAAAACATAAATAGTATATCAGTAAAACTAAAATAAGACTGGGGTTGTTATTATCATAATTAATTATTAAATCGTACTACAATTTTATTTTAAAATGTTTGTTGATATCTAAAAACATTTACATTTTTGTCTGACTACCTAGCATAGCATTCGACATTTTGGAGGGGATTTAAAGTATCCTGGTGTGTTTTGAGGGTGAGAAGGGCGTTCAGTGGGGTTTAAACCCTCTCAAAAGCCCCTTCATTCCCTCTGGACGGTCATTAAATGTTATTCCATCAATGCACAGACACTTTACAAGCTGCTCGTTTTGTAATGCTATCATGTTTGCCCTAGAGATACGCCGGAGCTTTTGTGCTGTTCTCGGCGGGTCTGTTGCCACAGATCTATATGGTCTTTTAAAATACTCGACAGGGGGTGTTTGATTACCCTGATGTATTCAGAGAGACTGAAAGACACAGAAAGGCAAGGAACAGAATATGAGCTTATAAAGGATCGTTTCAGTGTGTCATTTTTTTCTGTCGATGGTCCTGACTTGATATGCAAACATGCCGTTTTTTAGTTTGAATGACATGAAGTGTGTAATATTATGATTCTATGGAGTATTTATACAATATAATTTGCAACATGAAGCAAAGCACAATGTAAAAATGCTGTTTCCCACAATGATTAAACTTCCTTTACCTTTACAGTGTGAGGATTTTCACAAACCTAAAATTTTGTATTTAAAAAAATAAATACATAAATAAATACATATGTATATATTTATAAACTCTTGTTACTGATCTTTTTGTTCAGAAAATTCACAAAATTCTAAACTATCATTGGAGTAAAAACATTGAAATGGGGAGAAAAATTCATGATTAAATAAATGTTTTTCTCCAATACATATTGGCCACAATTATTGGCACCCAATTATTGCTACGTCCTTTTCCCAAGATAACAGCTCTGAGTTTCTCATGTAACACCTGAAGAGTTTGGAGAACACCTGAAAAGAGAAAAGAGGCCATTCCTTTATCCAGAAACACTCCAGACCCTTTAGATAACCAGCTCCATGATGCTTCTCCTCTTTAGTTCACCTCACTCAGGGTTCAGCTCAGAGGAGCTTCATTTTGTGCTCAGTGACTAATTCTTGTGTTTATTTTGATGTTTGTTTTGGATTATTGTCCCAATGGATCCCAACCATGACCTGACGTCCTGTCTGACAACTGAACACGCTGGAGATAGTTTTTGGATGAGCGTGGAGAATATTTCTTAAACCCTCCCAAACAACATGTGCTGATGTAGGGGCTGTTTGATTGGAAATCCTTCATTATTTCCCTGATGGTGGAAAAGCCACTTCACTAATTTGTGAAGCTCAATTATCTTTTGCAGCATATAAGAAATATATTCTTTGGTTTTTCTCATTGTGTTGATGATTAAGATGTTTTGGGCTTTGTTTTCCCTCATATATATTTCTGTGAAACAGGAAGCCAGGGCTGGATATTTTCATGTTCATAATCACCCAGGAGTGCTTAAAATTGTGAATAGGAATGGGATTATACAGTACTTCAGAGATATTTTACTCATTAAAAATTCTAGGGGTGCCAATAATTGTGGCCAACATGTATTGGAGTAAAAAATTATTTCCTCCCCATTTTAATCGTTTTAATTCAATGGTAGGATAGAATTTTGTACACTTTAAACAAACGATCAAAATGATAAACAATGCAGATTTATTGTCACAGCCACCTTTGCTCAGATTTACCAATGGTGCCAATATTAGTGGAGGGCACTGTACTGCATATATAAATGTGTGTGTGTGTGTATGAGTAATGTTATTAGATTTTTACCGATGTTACGTATTTAGTTTAGATCTCAGGGACTATATTTTCTATCAGAAATATGGCATTTGAAATGGATTAATAAAATAATGTTTTACACAAAATGTAACATAACATAACATAATACCAGTGAAGCATTTTATAAATTAGAAACACTTATATTAGTTACTGTACTGTATCTGGTAATATTTTACAAATATGTTTTCCATATTAAACTATTATGTACACAAACGCACAGCAGGTTATTAGCATTTTTATCTGCTGTAACATGGTCAATGTGTCTCCCATACTGAAACCAGGCCTTTTCTAATGCAGGCCCTCAGGCCATGAGAACACACACACACACACACTTAGCAGGCATGTCTGCAGTGAGTTCATTTCAATATCAGATCTAGTGTTTAAGCACACGGTCCAGATGACTCAGTTTCAGGAAATGCCAGCTGACAGATTCCATATAACACAAGTGAACAGAAGCCCAGCTGGAGGCTTCAAGTCTTCAGGGACATTTTCCCTCCGTTTTACTCATTCAGAAATAACAAGCACAAAAATCCCTCAACTCTCTTGGGCAAATTCATATTCAACAAACATGCATTTGGTTTTATCGCATTATTCAGGTTGGTGCAAATTATTCATTCCTCAGTCCGGAAATAAAAGGTCAGGTAATAAGTGTTGCATTGTGGGAAACCATGTCCTTAGATGTACATTTTACTGTGCAAAATCATTACAAATAAATCAATCAATACACATGATATTATGAATTATGATAAATAACTAGATGATTCCATGCCCATTGCATACTATTTATTTATTCACTTGTTTGTTTAAATTATTTATTAATTTTAATAATTTGATTGACTGTAATGAGTTATATAATGAAAAACAAAAAGGCACTTTTTCTTAGGATTAGTTTCTTATTAGCATCCATATCACTAGAGTATTAGCAATGCATTAGTACTTATTAACTTATTAGTACCTTATTATAACCTACAGTATTCTAAACTTAACAATTACCTTACTAACTATTAATACTATTAGGAATTTATTGAGGGAAATGTGGTAGTATTACCTATTCTAAAGTGTTACCAAAAGTTTAATAACTAATAGAATTGCTATAATATAAAATAGAATAGAACTAACATGATACTAAAATAACTATGATAAAAGCTATTACGATACATTTCCAGGCAGGATATTATATGCAACATCTTGTTTCCTGTTGTGAGATGTCACTAATTGTTCAAAAAAATAACACACAGACTTTTGTAATTATTCAATAAAAGCAATACGGCACTCATTTACTTGCTGTATTGTGAATATATTTGATGGTACCATGCCGCTCACATTTGAACTATCACCTGATTCAGAAATCGATGGGTTTCCTGGTGTTGTTGTTTACTTCAAAGTAATGGTGGCTAAACTGCTGATCTGGAAAACCATTTAAACACACACCAAAACTAACTTTTCTATTTGAACCCCAATAACCACACGGCTCCTGCTGCGACTCGTTCGCACTTTAATGTCCTCTTATTTGAGTGAAACTTTTCTGTCTGTCAACAGAAATAAAGCTATAGGGATCTTCACCGCCTTTCGCACAGGCCCATTGAGTTAACCATTAACCAACACGCACTCTCGCTGTTTCGGGATAGCGGTAATAATAATAATCTAGAAATAAGTCCTGGAGTTTGGGCTAGTTAATCGTGTGCTTCCTGGAGGGGGCCACATTAACAGTAAGTGAGTGTAAGTGACAGAGATTGGCCTAAGTACAATCTCAGCATGAGTCCGGTTTTTGGCTCTAATTCACATCTGAATGAAATCACCCCCGCTAAGATCTCATCAGCGTTATTACCCCCGCGTTTACCCTACGTTTATACCATTGTCCGCCTGCTTCCCGTGGATGCATGCGTGGGGTTGTAGATGTTTTAACTCGCCATTATCTGGCGTTCCGTTGAAGACGCGTTTTAATGACGATGAAGCGTTTTGGGGCGGGGGGGGGTGCATGAGATGCTTTTAGTTTCAAAGAAAGAAGATTAGCACCAAAAGATTAGTGATATGGCTGTTTGTTAAAGTTTAGCAGTTTGGGAAATATGATTACTGCAATGCGGTGTTCAAAATGAGGGGTATTAGAGGGAGTCATGGACCCCTGAAGGGGTTGAGAGACCCCGTGAATGTGCTTCGAATTATTGCCCTGACATAACATGATTGTTTTAGCTTGTCCAATTTTTCATCGGTAATTTAAAAATTCAAGCAGTGAAGGATTTAGAGAATGAAAATGGTGCAAATTGTCTAAAAAAGTGGGCTTTACCGGTTCCTTTTATACAGGATGTTTTTTATTATAAATGGCAAACAGTTTCAGCCCTATTGGCCACTAAATAGTACACAAGAACATAATAACAGAATTTATTAAGGTAGAAAACATACAAAAATATTTGAGTGCATTTACATATTTAATGTTACTTTTGGTATACTAAACTGATTTAAAGTTTTCTAAATTGAAACGATTTTGTGCTTAATGCACTTTTAATTGTGCAGAAGTAGTGCTGAGATACAACTGAAGATATACTAAAGTATTTGATTATTGCAAGTATGCTTTAGGTGAAACGTCTTGCATTTAAAGACTGATTATTATGCTGATATTAAAACACTTTTAAGAAATGTGCATTGTGCAAAAAAGAAATATTCCAAATAAGGTTTGATTGTCTAATTTTACTGTACATCAGCCATTGCCAGTCCAAAACTTTCGTCCAAATTGTTTGTGCGTAAAAAAAAAAGTGACCTCACCATCGTGTCAATCATGTTTACACAATGTCTCCAAAACTTTCAACCATCATAAAAAAATGATCTTCCATCATAAAAAAGGTGTAATTTCTGTGTTTCCGCATGCGCTACATGCATTTTAATAGGAAGGATGATGAATACGAAAAAATGGGAAAACACATGCGATAATTGGGGACACTTATATGTCAATAAATACATTAGAGTTGAGACTTGATGCATGTGATTTTATGTATTTTTTCATCTTTGGTCACCTTTCATGGAAGCCAGTGTTTCTGTGTAGGAAATGGTCTTAAACTTTTATTGGTGTCTGTTTTCATATTGCTGTTGCCATTTTATAAAAGCCGTTTCATTTGAACGCTTTTTGTTTTTTTGTCTTTTTTTTTATGTTCTAAGAAACAATTGGTACATTTATGTACAGTACTTATAAAATGCTAACAGTATACGACTTTTGGAAGATCAACTGTATTGGACTCCAGGCCGTCACAGAAACTCGTCCGTCCCTACCACGTTTCTTTAATTCATTCTTCGGTAAAGATGCCTCTCACGGATTGCTGCTCTCGCTCAGATAAATTGATCTGTCGGGTCACCTACGGCGCTGACTCCTCGATGGCGGGGCAAACAGGGAGGCCCAGAGCAAAGCTATCTTAGAGCAATATCAATAAAACTCTACAGTATACACCCACTGAGCTGTGTACACAGCCACACGACTGCGCACCAGCCCTCAGCTCCAATGAAATTGTTGTGCAAAATCATTGGGCCATGACCGACAAAATGGGGTGTAAATGTTAAATACAGTCAGATATTAGGCACAAGCGCATTAGAGGAGCTTTTCGACCAACAAACACGAACAGACAGAATTTCTCAATAGCCTGCTAAAAATATCCTAGAATAGCCGTGTTGCAACCATACTGACGTTTAAAAACGAATACTACAGGACTGGAAAGGATATAGCAATGTTTTTAATGAACTTCATTTGAAGGCTTTTTCATAGCAAATATATTAATGAAATGTCAATTCAGTGTAGACTTAAAGTGTAGGACTTCTAAAACTTGACAGTGGACTTAATGACAGTTATGGCCTTTAGAAGAACATCAAGGGACTTCTCGTCTGATTTGTTGCAGCTCAGCAGTACTTGTCCCGTTAATGAATTTTTAATATCCTTAATGACAGCAAAAGAATGATGTAATTAAGGAGGGCAAGTTTGGAAAAATGCTGACCGGCACTCTTTTTGGAGAACATCTTAATAGCGCTTCCTATAAATTAACATATTATCTTAATGAACAGATTGCCTTCAAGGGAACTGTGTTCTTGATCAGGTTTATTCAAGTCTTAAGATAATAAATGAATTCAGTAGAGTATCAGATTTTTTTTTTGTTATTAATTATTTTTCTTTTCTTTTTATTATTGTTTTCTGTTTTTTTTTTTAGATGCACAGCTGGATACAACTTTAGCTTTTATCAGCACACAGATTCAGAAATTTTCAAGTGTGATTTATTTTATTTATATATAT
>JAUCNO010003551.1:0-31514 GCA_032353835.1 Enteromius viviparus | reverse complement strand
AGTTCCTTAAAGTATTAATAATCATCAAGTACTAAAATTACTCAAACTAAATCTGAAATAACAAATCTAAGCTAAATAGAAATATTTAAAAACAGTAATAATAAATAATAAAATTGGCAAACCCACATGTTCACAAAATTCTGATGCAGAAAACAATCTCTAATGTGAAAAGTGCTATTATTTATTAAATTGAAAGTAAATACTAAATAATAATTATACTATAATTTACAAAAATTGACTATTTTGGTTTGGCACAAACTGAAACAATATAATACATAAGTTTATGTTCATTTAAGTGTAATAATAATAATTATATAAAATATAAGTTTACATTGCTAAAATTTAAATAAAATAAAAAATATCCAATTAAAATTAAAGTGATACCTAAAAATAAAAATATAAAAGCTATATAATTATGACATAGGCGTATATAAATGGCCCATAACTAAAACAGCTCAGTTCATTATGTAAACTCATTCTGACACAAATGGCACCATTTCCTGGGAATGAACCATAAACAATTCAGAAAACAAAGACATGCACCTCATCTTCATGAAATAAACAGACAGACCCGCGCTTGAACTGAAAATAAAGAGATCTCCACTCACTCACACAGAACGCTGGAACACTTATCATTGATGTCTATAGATCTGTAATGCGTATTGCCACTTCCGGTGTACATTTCATGCTTTAATTCGACACCGAAAGCCTCCCGAGGGACTATTCACACATCTGCGAGGAGGTGTTCGACTCACTCCTCCGTGCTAATGTTGGTGTCTTTTATCAATGATGTCACCGGCCTAATAAAGCGCGTGAAGCTTTCCCGTGAGGCGAGAAGGAGGGCCGTGTGAGTTCATGTCATCGGTGACTGACACCTCCTCCCGTTCTGATCAGAGAGAGAGACGACACAGACTGTCAGGTCACATAAATGCCTGTCGCTGTCACCTACCGGCCCCGGTGACGCTGACAGAGAGACGGAGGAGGAAAGAGAATGAGCGGGAAACACATTAGCATTCAGCTGAGGCGGAGAGCTGGTTAAAAAAAATGGTGCTGCAGTGATGACATATTTTTGGAAGTTTGCATCACAAGGTTCCCTTGATCAAAACCAGATAGGATTTTTCCACTGGATTCTAAATTACTGCAAAAAAAAAAAAATGTAAATAAATAAATAATAATAATATTAATAATAATAAATCAGCTCTGGGACGGACAAACGTTTATGATGCTTACATGTTTTGTTCATCATCTTCAGGAATGAGGTCAAATTTTATAAACCTGAAATTTTATTTTATTACTATTACCCGTAGCCTAAGTAAAACTGAAATTAAAAACATTACAGTACTGAAGCTATATGCAACATTTTTTTTTTTACAAAATGCCAAAAATGCAGCAAAATTACTAAAACTATAACAATAAAAACTGAGTAAAAATATTAAAAAGGATATCTACAGCCTAATAATATCTCGATTATACCCAAATAACACCATAAATGGCAAAAACGTATACTGTTTATAGTATAAGATACATTTACTTGAAGTAAAAAGTGTTTTCTTAAAATATCATGCCAGTTGAGTGGCATGAGTGAAAATACCTGCTACTGAAGTAAGAAAAAATATCAATTTTTTTAAATTTAAATTTAAATTTTTAAAAAAAGCTTATTTTTCTTACCCCATGCCAGGGGCGGAGCCAGACATTAAAAACATTCGGGGCTTCGCCCAAATGTAGTTGAGTAAAAATGACTTAAATGTGTGCATCCAAGATGATTCTTAAACCTGAAAATTAGATTAAATGTTGCAGTGAATGATCCACGCTACAAACTGGAATTAGAAAAGCTATAGTTTGTTAATGTTTATTAATTTAATAAATTCAAGTTAATTCAAATTTTTAATTCACACTGAGAGAAGTATTTCTTTTCCAATATGTTTAATCAGTGAAATAAATAATAGCAAATGAAATCAACACAAAAACTGTGTCTAAAGTGGTATTTCAATCAATTAATTAATTAATTTAACTGCAGTTACAAATGTATAGATATTGATATATTATATATAAAACGTTAAATTCTGATATTTAAAATTATTTGAAACGAAAAAGTCTGAAAAAATCAAAATGTGAAATTAAAACCCAAAAAGATGGCAGCAAATCACTCTTAATAAGTGATATCAAAACTTGCTTTCTCAAATCATTTTGATTGTCAAATCAATGAATCTTTATTGAAGAACCTTCAGGTAATTGAACTGTTTAACAAGTAAACAACAACAACATAAAAAACTATTTTACTACTCAACAGAAGTAAAAAGCTAACCGTAGGCTACAAATGAATGATTACATAACTTACATAACTCTTTATTTTAAAACATTTTTGCTAAAAGCTTGAGTTAAGATAGTTACCAAGAGTGCAATTAAAACCATGAAAGCTTCAGAGTCTACCTGTGGTAAAAGCTTAAAAAACACAAAGAGGTATTACCGATGTATTTTAGGTCGTTGGAGAAAATGTGCAAATGTATTGAGCTTGTGTTCAGCACAGACCTTTTTCCATTCCAAAAACCCATTACTTCAGGATGAAGGAACCAGGAGTGCTAAAATGCTCCTTTCAAGGTTTTGGCCAGGAAAAATAAGTCATCCCAACAAAAACTGTCCAAAGCAAATCACACCAATTCTGTAAGCGCTCGACCACACGACTCGATAAGAGCACTGCTGTAAATCCCACGACAGCAAGATAAGCAATTAAAAATTTACAGGGAAAAAGTTTGAAGCTTGCTAAAAGATGTGAACGGATTTCAATCTCGCACCCCGAGAAGTCTAGCCTGACCCATAAAGAAAAAACGAGAGCGCTCCGTCTACAAATCGCCACTCTGTCAATGGAAGAGGTGTTGTTTACCAGCAGTCTCTTGAGGACATGAAGAAGAAGCTTCCTGCACTCTCCATCACTGAGTCATTTTCAGCCAGGCACCAGATTTCACACTCATCTGCTTTGTCCCAATGGGCTTTACTGTGGGCAGCTAAGACGCTACGCTAGCAGTCACAACAGACTCCAGAGTGCTCCAGATTCACTGCTCCAAATGGATGTCCAAGTACAAACATTGCCGACTTATATAGGAGCACTTTCCTCAAACCCTGTAATGCGTGTGTGTTTGTGTGCATGCATTTTATTCTATTGTTCAATATTGTAATATGTGTTTTTTAAGGAATTCTAACATGTTGTCCAATCTTAGAAAGAAAAAGAGGATTATACAAGCTATAGAAAATTGTTGTAAAAATGATTACAAAGTATGTACTGAATTAAAACTGTGTTTTGTGATTCTCACTGTAAAAATGAGAAAGTGAATTTAAAATAGATCCAATCTTTTAAATGGAACAAATAAATCAGTACAAATAAAAAGCTGCTGGATTGAAAAATCTATAATGAGCTGTCCTGAAATGCACTTGTCTTATTTAATTCCACAAAAAAACATACACTTATAACGGTTTTTATTGTTCTTACCTTTACCAGGAAGGAAATTTAGAGACCAGGCCTGAACTCTACCTGAGTAAACCTGTGCTATACCCCTCATTTGTGTGTGTGGTTGTGTCTAATGAGATCTCTCCAGCTCGCTGTCGGTTTTGTGCTCGAGTCCATTATCACACTCTTAATTCTTCTC
Source organism: Enteromius viviparus (assembly GCA_032353835.1). Taxonomy (NCBI): domain Eukaryota; kingdom Metazoa; phylum Chordata; class Actinopteri; order Cypriniformes; family Cyprinidae; genus Enteromius; species Enteromius viviparus. Next base: position 27,873 of record JAUCNO010003551.1, on the reverse strand, counting down.
ATGGAGGAAATCAACGGGCGGAATGGTTAAGTGGCACCCGTGGCCTCTCGCCCACTTGTCCTCGCTCTCATTCTCGTGAGGTTTCCACCCCAACACAGCATCTGAGAGCCGACGTTCTTCAACCTGAACCTGTGCGCCGCAGGCTGCGTCTGAGAATGAAGTCCCTGAGGGCCCACAAGTACGTTTATCCATAAGACAGAGGCAGTATGGCATTAAACGCTGAACAACAGAAATATCAGTTCTTACGCTTTTAAAAATGAAGTGATGCCATAAAATAACCATTTTGAGTTCCCTAAAGAATGAGTCAGTGAACAGTTCTTAACAACTTTAATGAGTGCAATTTATTAATTTAATAAAGCACCATGTCTTCCAGTATAAAGGACTTTTTAAACATAATGGTTCCATGAAGAACCTTTGAAATCCATGGAACCTCTCCATTCCACAAAAGTTCTTTTAAATGTGGGGGGGTCTCAGAAAAGCATGGTTAATTTTAGGAACTGTTCCCTGAAAGGTTCTTTGTTTTCTTCTATGACAAACATTCCAAATTGGAACTTTTATTTGTAACTGCTGGATGTTAAAGTTTCTTCGTGGAACTCTCAATGCCAAATAAGAACTTTTAATCTTTTTAAAAGTAAAGGCGGCCTTTGGTTCTCAAATAACCTCTCTGTGAGCAGTTCTTAAGAAAAAGATTTTGTGTGAAAAGATTATTTCAATAATCTAAATAACACTTTTCCACTAAAAAGAAACTTTTGTTGAACAGAGAGATTCTTCAAGGAACCATGTATGACAATACAGAATCTCTGTTTAAGAGTAAGGAATGATTAAAAAAAAAAGTTAAAAAGTAACTTTTTTACTAACCTCAAGAAAACTTTTTACCTACGAAGACCTTTACGTGCAAAGAAAAGTTTTAATGCATGTTAAAGGTTCTTCAATTCCAATCTTTGGACAATTATTTTTAAGAGTCAAGAACATTGTTCCTGGAGTTTATTTTAATAATCTAAAGAATGTTTGTTTTCACTACAAAGAACCTTTTGTTGAATGAAGAGGTTCCACTGATGTTAAAGGTTGCTCATGGGTGCCAATAAGAAGCCTTTATATTTAAAAGAGTTTGGAATAGAGAGAAAATAATGCTACAAAGTAAAGTTCCCTGGATTATTATAAAAAAAAATAGGCATTACCACAGACGTAACTGTTTTAGACTTAATTTCCAGCACTATGTCTAGCTTAAAACACTAAAACATGCATTCAGCAGTGCACAGATGGTTTGAGCCAAAGAAGATGCATTTTAATAGATTTAGGAAGGTGCAAAGGTTTATTGGCCTCATGCGTCGATGCCAGTGATTTTCAGCTTGCAAGAAAACCCTTCTGCTGAAATTAACTTAAGAGCGTTGGTTCAATAAGAGAAGAAAAAAACTTTATGAAAATGCCAACTTCATTACACAATTCATTACAGCACAGTGCCAGGCGAGTGATTTATGCCGTGGCACATTTCGTGGTCTAAACAAGCCACGGAAGAGCGAGGTTGATTCTGACCTTTGCATAAACACGCAGAGACTAACGATAACGGTCTCGCTGACTCAACCCAACATAATGTGCATCTGTTGGTTAATTACGTTTTAATCTAATTGTTGTCTTTCTAGAGTAATGAAGCACAAAATCGATTCATAATTCACGGGCTGTTCTCGTTGAAATGCAACACATTAGTCTTTCTCTTTAACTTCAAACTGAGATGCAGAGCGAATTTATAAAAAACATTTACACTCGCCAATTTAGCTCTCAGCATGACTCTGACGTGGTTTTACCTTTGTTCTCTTACATCTGAGCAAAACCTCAAGTAAAAGCCGCCGTGGCTGAATGGACAGGACGACATGTTGGTACTGGATAAACAAGTAATCTCAATGCCTGTGGCTTGTAATTGAATCAAGCTTTCAGAGGCACAAAGGTTGGTGTTTCAACACAATTATGACTGACGCTCTATTGATCCAGCCATATTTTGCACATCGCCGTCAAAAACCAGTCAGACCCCTTTTACTCACACCTAAGATAAAAAACGCTAAAAGCCAGTCAGAAAAGTCATCTATCTGTAATAATAGAGTGTGCTATTTGCAAAAATTTGAACACTGATGTTAGCATGTGGAAAAACTTTTAAGCATTGACAAGTCAACCAGCAATAAAGCTTGTCCTCTTACCCTCAAAATCAGTCGTGATGCACATTTAAGAAGTTCATGAAATTTTAATTCCCCCAATGATTACATGAACTTACATAGAAACCCTAGTTACAACACAAATCCTATTCTCAGCTGCTTTTTGTATTACAAATAAATGATTGCTATATTCAGAACAAAATCATTATTATTTTAGTCGATCTTGAAAGAGTTCAATCTGAATGCACAATGAATGCAGAGCGCTGGTGCCCGGCTTCATGAATATGCATGCCAATTGTTTGGCAATAAATGTAATATTGCTAAAAATTGTTAAATAAATAAGAATAGGCTGCAGCGAAACGCCGTCTCACATCCGAGGTTCATCGAAGAAATAACAAGCATCTTAATTAGCAACCAAACTCACCGTCCCACCATCTCTGATGGAAGTGTTGGCATCTGTTTCAAAACCTAGTGATTTTATAGGCATCGTCTTCTCACGTACCTTCTTTTTGCCAATTTAAAAAGCAGCTTTACAAGTACTTGCTGATAAAGCAATCTCAAACGCATTGCAAATTGACATTTTTACTTCATTTTCATGCCTTGTGCATTTAACGCATAAGCCATTTTGCTTATTACCACATTATTAGTTTAGCATCCAAGCAAGCCGTGCTATTTTGGTGCCAGTGCACTTCAGATCAGACGCTTGTGAGGTGTCTGCCTTCATTTTACAGTCAATAATGGTGTTATGTGTGTGCGAGTATGAGCCCTACCTCTTTCACTCTGCCAAACACCAAATGGAGGCACTTCACAGCCCTCAGATATCTCATGTGGTAAGACCCCACCTGCAGGGTTGCCCTGATAAATCACCTCCCCAATGAATTGCATCTGAATGCACCTGCAGTGCACTGGGACCGTCAGAGGAATGGAAATCAGGGGACTAACAGCCTGTGGCCCTCCTCTCGCTAGGCATGTTAATGCTGTAGCGATTACCTAAACAGGAGTTCTGCCGGGGAACTCCATCTGTCCCATTCAGAATCACTCTGCATTGGCATGAGCCCCTGTTCACGGTGGTGCAGGCACCATCTCATATACTGCCATTCACATACATACAAGTATTATTATCAGGAGAAACGTGCTGATTTCAGTACAATCAGTGTATATGCATGGCTCTTTGGTTTGGCTTTTATTTACCGTAAAAAAATTAGCAAGCTGTTTTTATCTAAATCGACTCGCTAACGAAGGGAAAACACAGTATTTTCAATTTGCAGCAACACACAAATACAATTTTCATTTGAACGGTTTCAAATGTGGAGCACTGATTCTCAGATAATTGGTCCGATCTTTTGACACGCTCGCAGCAGGAAATGAATGCCGTTTGCAATGCCAAGTGTCAGACTGCATCTAGTTGGAAATGAACTCTAGAAACTCTCTAGTCTAGCAAGCAAATACATTGGCAGCCAGGGCTTCTGAACATTTGAAAAACGCCAAAGGGATAAAGCCAGAGATTCTCATAAATAATAATGGAGGACTGTTGATGTAAAGGAATACTATAGCAGCCAGGCGTTTTTTTCTTGTTGGATCTAATACTACAGCACTTTATAGGCCTTTGAGTGGCATTCCTGTTGAGACCCAGCGCAACCACGTGAACATTTACTTGCTCGATGTCTCTTCTAATCGTGTTTAGCGTGATTGCTTCCTGATAGCAAAGTCTGACAGCTGACATGGTGTTACAGAAAAAGATCTGTGCTTGCAGTATGGGACATGCGTCATTTACTGCAGATGGGTCATTCGGCACGACGTGTCTACATCAATCAGTCAGATCGCGGTCAGCTAATGAGAGTTTCATTAACATTGTGTGGTTAATTGGCACAGGGCGGCCGTGAGTTGTTGTTATGACAACTACAATAAGCAGTCGGCCAGAAGTGTTATTTAGAATGCTTATTAAACATGAACGAGTAAACATCTATTGCTTTCAAGAGGTCACACTCTACAGATACGTATAGAACTCCTTATAGGACATACTGTAGCACATTCCTGGAGGTAGTGTTCCTCTTTCGAAGACTGGATTCCAACAGGTTGCCACTGCTGAACTTTAAGCTGTTTACAGCCATAAACAACAGCAAAGAAAGAGCCCCCTGGTTCCCTTAATTTCCACTGACAGGCATAGCAAAATGCCGGAGTTCCTTTCACTGTCGTATATGCCCAGAAACAGTGATCTTCCTGCTGGGTAGGGAGGCGTACATTTAGACTCTAATAGAGCTTGGGCATCGTTCTGCGAAATCATCTTGCCTTGAGATCCTTGCAGGCCAACATGCACACACACTCTGTCACAACATGTTTCAAACAACGGTAGTTTGAGTTATGTGAGGTCACCCGTGGTTATGAAGACCTTGTCTACTTCAAAGAGCAACTGCAAAAGACTTCGAAAGTAAGCTAGCAGAAACTTATCCAAAGAGACTTGCTTTGCTTAAGAGGACAATATCCTCAGGCAACCTAGGGTTAAGTAGTTTGTACAAGAAGGATAGCCATGAATTGATTCTTACGCCATTTGAACCTGCAATCCTTTGGCTCCTAAGCAAGATTGCATTACCACTATGCCCCGACAATTTTGTCAAACTTGGCTGGTTTTGATTTAAGTTTTAATTTACACTCTTTCCAGCCCAGACTGTTCACACCTACGCTGTACTATAACCATCATTCACAGGCCCCAGAAGGGCTAGTTTATACCAATTGTGATACATTCACACACAGCGTCAGCATCAACGACTGGAGTGACATTAAGCATTGCTGAAATGAATTCTGGGTGAGTCATGTCACGTTGGGTCCATCGCTCATGGCAGAAGTAAATTTTTAAATGGCCAGTGCAGGCGTCAGCCAATCAGACTACCATTTGCAAATCCCCTAGTGCAGATGTTAGCCAGTCGCATCCACACCAGAAAACTAAATCAAACTTCAACACGCATCAACACATCAAGAATCTACCATTATGGGACGCTTCTTACCTTAAACAGCACTGCATAGTTCCACAAACTCATGCAGCATGGTGGTTTGCAATTTCTGGTTGCTGTTGCACCGACAGCAGGAACTCCATGTCTTTATTTGTGGCATTTCGAACGTCGCTGACCATGAATATAGGGCACTGTGAGTTTTTGTTGTGTGTTATGGAGTTTGTGATAACAGAGATGTAAACATGTGATTTAAGAGAAAGATAGAGCAAAAAGTTGGGCCAAGAGGAATCTCCTGTGGCAATTTGATTTGTTATAGGAATGTTACATGTTTGTAAAGCGCTATTTAAATGCATCATTCATTCATATCCTCACTGCAAAAAACTGCAAAAGGGCAAGTTTAGATCTCTTATAGGACCATTTCTACCTAAAAACGTATGCCCCAATGAATCCAACAATTTTATCCTCAAATATGGCGAATATGTTCTGGTCTTGATTGTAGGTTTCAGTCCAGCACAGGCTGTTAAAAATTCCTCTGTATTTAACCACTGTTCTAAACAGCTACAGACTGTCCAGTTCCCGGGCCCCAGAAAGGCAATTCTAGGCCTCTATGGGACCCTGCTTACCTCAAACAGCCCCATAATGTTGCTGAACATGATCAAGACACATTTACCATAATAACCCCAAAATTTTGTTGATCTTGTCAAAAATAGGCTGGCCTTTATTGTAGTTTTCAATTTTCAGTGCCCTTTCCAGATTTTAAAGCACTACACTACACTATAGCCCCATTCACAACAGCAGACTTTACCCCATTTCCAGTCCCCAGAATAGCAATGTTAGACCTCTTATGTAACCCTGCTTACCCCAAACAGCCTCATAATGTTGCCAAACATGACATAAATACATTTGCCATGAAAAACCCAGCAATTTGGGGTCTTGAACGCTGGCTTCCACATCTTTTCTAAGTCCACTACAGACTGTTAAGCACCACACTACACTGTAACCCCATTCACAACAGCTGCAGACTTTACCCCATTTTCCAGTCCCCAGAAGGGCATTTTTAGACCTCTTATGCAATTTTGATTACCACAAGCAGCCTCATAATGTTGGCTCACTGCAAAAATGTTTTTGTCTTTTGCTTCTAGCCAAAATATCTAAAGATTCTCAAATCAAGAAGGGTTTTTAGACAAGTAAAAAAATAGTAAAAAGTTCAAGTTAAGTGACTTTTTACTAAGAAAAAGCTAAACAATCTGCTAATTAGGAAAGCACAGTAGTCTTATTTCAAACAGAAAACAATATTATTTAGCTTGTTAATAACTCACCTATTTTTTTTTCTCTGAAAACAAAACAATATTTTTTTCTCATCCCGAAAATCCTTCTCGATTTAATAATTTCTTGATATTTTTGCAGTGCAACCATGATAGAGACACAATTTCTATAAAGATCCCAGCAATTTTGTTGAACTTGACACATATGGCTTGTTATCAATTGACCAACAGTTACAGGTTACTCTCCACTCCTACATCTCAAAAACCAATCATGGTCTTGATATTAGGAATCACCCTGCACCCTTCTACACCCAGCTCTGATTATTGTCCACTAGACTACACAACATCCATCATTGATCAGAACCAGATTATGAACCCCACTTTCAATCTGGAAAAGCACAAACTTACCTTAAACAGCCTCAAGATGTTGGCCACCATGATGGAGACAGAGCTGGCAGCTGCACCAATGACTCCAACGATTTTATCTGGCTTGGCAAATATGGGCTGATCTCCATTGGCACAGCGTACATCCGAACCATCACGCTCAATGAGAGCTTGTACAAAGGTAAGCGATTGCTCCAGGGCGTAGGTGTCCCGTGAGCAGGTGTCCAGGATACGGGCCCCCAGAGTAACATTGGGCAGCAGCTCTGGGTCTTTGTTGATGAGGTCGATGGCAAACAGCATGGCCTCCAGTCTGTGAATACCCTTCTCCTTCTTTAACTCCCCGCAGGGAACGCCACGCTCACCCCGGGAGTGAACCGGAAACAGTCCACCCAGGATGATGTCACCATCTATTCGGATAGAGTGGGCGTACTCAACAGGTGGTGTCTCCACCCGCTGGAGGGAGGCTGGCAACCAGTAGCAGAGGAAGAGGAGGAGCTGGTATTGAGTCCGACTTATGCGTACAAGATCCATATCCACAGCGATGTTGGGGACAATGTGAGGAAATGTAGGTCCAAAAATTCCAGGTGGGAAGACTATTGGGGCAGCTGACGGACGGTAATATCCATGCCCATTTCAAAGCTGAAGTTGTGCCTTCTGACCATTTTGGGTGTGCCCACAGGAATTTCTCTCGAGGCAAAAACGTTTGACATACATGTCCCGTGATACAAGGAGAGGTGAAAATGTCCAAATCAAGCTCCAAAACTCTCACATCTTCAGAAGCATCTAAAGAAAGAAAACATTGCGTGAGTAGCTGCACAAAGAGAAAATCAAACATGAATCAGCCACAATATATGCAAGCAACAAAGCAAAGTCATCAAACACACGGACATCTTGACAGGGAGGAAATTACATCACAGTCATTTGGAGCTCAGTGTGGTCTTTCATTTCTGCCTCAGTGAAAAAAGGCCGTCTTCTCTCACATTTGCATAGACAACCAAAGACATTTTGCAGTCAGAGGGAATGTGTCTATTTGTGGACAATAGAGCTGTCGGGTTGATTTTTACAGTTCAGCTTTGTGGAATGGAGTGGGACAGAGGGTAATAAAGGGGAGTTATGGCAGATTGATTTTCAGCAGGATTTTTTTGTCAGAATGAACGGGTATGAAAATCGGGCCAATATACACTATTTGAATATTTACTGATATTATACACTAAAACATTTTTTTTTATTCAAAGTTACTACATTTCTTTCATTTTTAGCCAAACCCCACTAAACTCCAAAATGAAAGCAGCAGGTTTACACTGTTGTTGGCACACATTTAACAGCCGAAACCTTTCAGAGAGTCGAGACAGTGAGAAGCCCTCGTGAAACACCTCCACATCCCCACTCTACACTGGAGAGCCATCGTTACGTTACGCGCAACGAGCGCAGTTACGCACAGCCTCGCGCTTCCGAGAGACACATGCTGCGCAATCTGCCGCCTCCGTGCGCCAAGAGCATCACTCTACAACGTAAAGGAAGTCCATTGCACACTTCCGAGTGTGATTCTGCTCTCCCGCTGAGCCACAAATGCCACTGAAATTCCCACACTAACCCAGACATTATAGATTACGCAGGAAAAAAATCCCATCATTCTCCCTGGATCTTACTGTGAACTTTATACTACCTTAAAAACAACATTTCCCACTCTATACAGTTCTATTTTAATCATGTGCCATAACATCGACTCATTTCTATTCTAACGGCTCCGTTCTGCTGTGATGATTCTATATTACTCCATTGTTTTCTAAATGACTCCCTTTTGTTATAGTCTATATCGCTCTATTCCGTTTTTGTACTCCATACATCTTCGGGGAAGACCAGTGCGCATTGATTTCTCGAGCGCAGAGACTGCCTGTTTGAATCGAATGTATTTGCATATATGATAGTATATATGCATAATTGGATTTGTTTCAGCCTAATATTCTACTCGTTTGCACGGATTAATCTGTATATGAGAGCTCGGTTCTTCCCCTTCTCTTCTCTGTCATTATATCAGAGACAGATGGAGTTATTGCCCTGGCAGACGCAGAGTGTCCCATTTCTCTTTTTAATTTACACGAAGTAGTATGTGTCAAGCAGAACCATCTTCGACTGGAGATCCCATTATATTTCCAGCAGGAGAACCTGACCATGGGAATCCAGAGCTGCGCTCTTTCTCCTGCAACTGTAGTTTTAAAAAACACACAAGCATATGCTTCTCGCAGTCGCGTGCAATTTGGAGTTTATAGTCTGTAAATGCAACTCGTGAGAAAGACATGAGACGTTTAAGAATTCACAGCCTATACAGTAATCACGCACATTTCTGGTTGATTATTCTCAATTTATGGGAGAAATACAGTGTAAAACCCAATAGTCCATGTGTATGAATCAGCATGCATGCATGCGTGTGCATTTACGCACATTCCTTTGATGCAAAGCAATGCAATGATTCACAGAGTCTAATCAACACAGCCCCTCTGCATTCTTTAAATACATCACGACAGCGCAATAATTGTCTTATTAAAATCGCAACTATTGTTTCTAAAGCAACAAAGTGCTTTTAAGTGACTATTATCATCTTATAAAGCACAAAGAAGCTCTAAAGAAACAATTGTGGCGTTCCTTAACGTTTCGCAATAATACAATTATCTAGAGTTTTCGTACTCTAAAGGATATTCGTGAGCAGCATTTCAAACCGTATTTTCTTTGCTAATAATATATTAAAGCACACTGACATGGAAGTGCAGTAGATGTGAGATCTTACCTTCTTTCCGCTCTCAGAAGCTGGTTTGTGGTGCTGAAATGAACAGCGCATCACCAAAATCCTCCCTGTGAATGTGATTGCTCTCTCTCTCTCACACACACACTCACACTCTCTCTCTCTTCCGTGCATCACATGCAATCTTAAATGAAACATGCTCTCATTTCAGAAGGACAATTCTCAGGAACGTTTGCTCAGAGTGATTAAGGGAACACCCCCTCTTGCGCACAAGAATGGACGCATTAGTGCAGGAATAAAGGAGAGAGTAAAGACAGGAATTTGAAGATTTTAAGGTTATTTTGGATTCTTTATTTAAAAAACTTCATTAACGCACATCAGCACCAGAATCCAAATCAATGAGTCTGAATGTAAAGAATTACTAGTGACGCTTTCAGCGCGTAATGGCAAATACTATTTATTCAGTCACGATTTTAGCCATTTTAGATCCACCATCTGCTACTAACCAAAGTCACATCTGAATAAATTGAACTTCGAATTCCGAACAGTAAAACAGATTTTGGGGAATGTCGGATTTGGCTGTAATACACCAAGACAGCTGGTTTATAAATAGGGCACTATTGCCCTCTAGTGGTATAAAAAATACTCCATCGTTCACCAAATTATGACAAAGGTAGTTCCCAACCTACATGATTTACTACCTCACTCTTTAGCCTTTCTATAGGCATTATCAATAATACTTTTAAAGGCTGGTTTTATATTTAGAATCAAAATAATTTGATGTGGTTTTGAAAACCTGTTATATGATAATTCAAGCTGCCTTTATACGTTCCTTAATAGAAAAAACATCAACGCAGAGTCAATATCTCAGTTTATTGTTGGTCAAAACATTCAATTTAACAATAAGAAATAAAACTTCTAGTTTGTATCCTTCAAGCCTCAAAAAAAAAAAAAAAAAAAAAAATCAACTTGGCTCTACAGATCTGCAGTGAATGCTTGTGAAGACCGGTTAACCTTTCTGTAAAATGTTAACAGACAAATGAGGAGAGAAATATAATTAAAGCCTCATCTAAAACTGATACAAGACGAATTAATCAAAGAACTGCAGCGGAAAGGCAACTAAAAAAATCTCATAGAAAGCATTTAACATTGGCCTGCAGTTCATATAAGAGCATGTGCTTGTTCAAACATAAAAGATCCCTTTCCATTAACATAACTGATATAGAATCTGACATTCAAGTGGTCTTCAGTGTCCGTTTTCTGAGTAACAGAAAGACAGATCTTACTCTGTACAACTGCACTGAATACCAATGAGCCCGATGGGTGTCAATAGCTGACGTTCAGCTGCTGTCTGCAGGAGTTCAATGTCCTCTCACCAAGAGCATGTGTGCCTTGAAGCTCCACCTGAGGCTAAACCTGCTACAACGGGACCCTGGAACAAACGTCTACTTGGTTCCGGATGGAAATGTCAAATCTTATTGATGCCAGCGGGGTAATGGAAAGCATACCTGTGAGTGGTCAGAAGCCCTCATAAATGGTTAATAGAGTGCAGCTTTAAACACTGTCCCGTTACACTGACATACATTCACCTGTACAGATGATGGAAAAGCTCCTAAAATGCCAAACACACATTTCTGAGGATTTCTTATACCCCACTTATGAAGTGTTCTAGTTAACGTTTTGTAGTACAGCACTGCGTTCTTTACTCATTTAGTGGATCTGATGACTCTGACTGTCCACAGCTGCTTCAAGTCCAGTTTGCTGTCTGAAGATATCTAATAAAGAGAGACACAAAATACCATCATAACATTATCAAGGATCATTAGACAGTTAGCATGATGTCTCAAACAAGATAATACCACATTATGAACCATATACCAAGTGTTTTCGAGTGCATTGTAAGTTCATGATCAGTTAAACTGATTTAAGCAATTCACAATACATAAAGAGTTAATTTGCAAAAACTGATAACTCAATTTTCGAACATAGTTTTTTTTTTTCATTGTGCATTCCAATTGATCTCAATCAAACTGCAGTTGACTTATTTTGATTAGGTAACAAAAATAAAATACAGGTAACTCAAAAATATGATAACTGTTTTTGCAAATAAACTCTGTGTTTCCTGGTTTTAGTGGTTTACAGGGAAATACATTTGTATAATGACCTGGGTATGACAGAGGTTTTACAATTTGAATGTGGTTTATGAGGACAATGCCAATGCATATATATATATATATATATATATTAATTTTGTACATGCACCAAGTTTAAAAGCCGATGATTGCTTTCATGTTATGCTATTATTTCTGAATGAAAAAAAATAAATTAACATTATAGAGTAATTAATTGTTCATTAATTAACTATTAAACATTTTAAAATCTACAAGTAAATTTAGGTACTACAACATTTGAACAATTAAATAATATCGTTCAATAATCCTCTGATATGGTACCATTATACTGTGAATCCCTGTGAGACTGTGAGCAACTGAATGGACTCCAGTACATTATTACTTAACTCTCTGTCACATGTCGACTGGGAGCAGGCGGTAATTTAGCCTTCATGCGTTTTCATGTTACATGTAACTTACTGCAACCCAGAGACAAACACAAGGACAGACCCAGAGGAACGAGGGAAACGCTAACTGTCAGACTGAGACATGGACTTCTACCACAGGGAGAAAATAGGGCATTAAAGGGATAAAAAAGCAAGTCAAAAATGGACATGTATACCCAAGGCAGCTCTGTCACTCTTATTTGAAGATCAGAGAGCTTCTCTTTGTCTCTCTGGTCCTGTGACAGAGCGGCGTGATTAATACAGCCGAGCGCCGTTTCCAAGGACACGGGTGAGTTATCTTAATTGCTTCTTAAAGAAGCCCCCCTCACCGCTCAACTGGCACCCCAAGGGCTCTTTAAACCTTGAGGTGAGACCGGTGCGGCCTAATTTCCGGGGCCTTGCTGTGGCATCCATGCTTCATTCTTCCGTGCAGGAAGTCCACCCTGGGATTTCTCTCATTCATTAACAGCAAGGCTGCGGTGGCAATCCGCCTGCCAAAGCACAATCCCTTTCTCCTGCTACAACACACCATCTGCTGTACCATCGAAGTTCAGAGAACAGGAAACAGCTGCTCAAACTAGTGAGCTGCCTACCTAGACAGCCTTTTAAGGCATCATGAGCTCCCTCCCATTTAAGCAGCGGTATTTAAAACATTACACTGCTGACACCTACAATGTTTCAGCCAGATCAAAGCATGCAGTTCTTGCTAAGAATGCATTTGTAGAAAGCCCTGTGATGATGTCATCTAGCTTGTAAGATGTTCTGATCAAATCAAGACAGAAGAAGAAGATTTGAGAAACCCTGCCCTAAAGTGTTGAGAATAATATCCTTAAACATCGATTTTTTATGTCTTTTAAGAACATTATTAAAGTCCAGATAACTTTGAATGCTCTATTAACCATACTGCAAGAACGTTTGTTCATATCTTAGGGAGAACCTAAAAGCCCTTTTTAGCCGGGACACTAGGTAGAGCGTTCCATATTATTCACTTATAAGGCTTTGTTTTAATTAGTATCCTGCCCTAGAAGGAACTAGAGTACCTGCGGAGGAAGAAGACAGCAAGGTAGCTCACAAGGGTTTGGAAAAGAGCACATTCAGAGGCACTAACCAAAGCATGACCTTGGATCTGGTTCTGATTCCTCCGCTCCTGGTTGCAGATTTCAGATGGATTCTCTTGTGCAACCCTAGGTATCTTGTCTTTTTAAAGCTCTGCCCACAGATGTTGCACACGTGCAGAGATTTCTTGGTAGCACTTCCTTTTGGGCTACTAGGTTTTAATTTTTTGTTATGGCTCACTTCGTCGTTGTGACGCTTCTTTTTGTTGTTCTTCAGAGCTTTTTTGCCCACTGCGCCAGGAGCTTTTGGAGACAAGTTCCTGCGTGTCAGATATGGTGAAGTGTGGTTGTGGTGGACATCCACGTCTTCTTGTCGACCTTGAACTTTCTCCTCTTCTTTGTTTAACACAACCTCAGCTGGCTTCTTGACGGCATAGCTCTCCAGCGACTGGGAGATCCTGCTGAGGTAGGAGGACTTCTTCTTGTGTAACTCTGAGAGATGGCGTAACACGTCCCTCTTGCGGCGCGTCTTGTAGCGGCAGAGCGGACAGCAGTAAAACTTGACAAAGAAGTCTGTGCCATTATCCGTGTGCAGCTCAACGTGTTTCTCCAGGTTCTGCACGGAGCTGAAGGTGCGCCTGCAGAGCTTGCAGAAGCGTGCCTTAAAGTCAAAGCCTATGGAGAACTGAGCCTTGGAGGAGACCTTGTTCTCTTTTGGGCTCTTCTGGCTCTGGCTGTCAGAGGAAGAGCTGGGACTAGTGCTGGGATTGTCTGAAACTTTACCGTTGAGCATTTTCTTGGAATCACTTGAGCTGGATGTGGAGCCAGAAGATACAATCTTGTGTACAGTCCATAGGTGTCTTCTAAGGTGGCCTCGAACCCTGTAAGTCCTGTTGCATATTAGGCATTTGCTTGGGGCCAGGTCTTTGTCACAAGTTTCTTCTGTTGGCTCCTCAGGTTCTTCACTGTGCTGATGCTCCTTTTCTGCATCTTTCTCTCCCTTCTCCATGTTCTCACTCTCATCTTCCTCATCAATAAAACTGTTCTCCTCTTCTTCCAACTGTACCTCCTTCGTGTATGGTTCCTGGCTGTTGGAGTGGTAGTGTCTCCAGCGGTCTGTGGTCGTGTGGTTTGGGCTCTGAAATGATGGTGGCAGGTCAGTTTCTTTAGAAAGGTACTGGTACACAGCATTCTGGTTGCCAGCAATGGGCTCCAGTTTTAGTATATATTCATCTTCATCCGATTGGGGATATATAGCTTCAAGAAGTTCTTTTATGCTCTTCTTTCCATCTCCAGAAGGACCTGGAACCAGAAGTAGACTTGAGTTACAGAGAACTTTTATAGAAAAAGGGTATTACTTTTCTGTAGATATACTGTAATATTTATTACACCTAGTTCATTTATTACACCTAACTCAGACCATTTGATGAAAAATGGGCCATTGATAAATCAGTTAACATGATCATCTATGTTTGCAGGTTATCTGCATACAGTACTCACACTGATTAGTGACAGTGTGAAATATGTTAGAATGCAAAGTTTAACCAAACAAATTTACATATAGAAGACGTTTTAAGGTACCAGTGCTGTCAAACAATTATTTGTGATTGATTGTAGGGCTGCACAATTAATCCATTTTGCAATTACAATTACGGATGCCACAACTATGCAATCGCTCAAATGGTAAATTAATCGTTCAATGTCCACTTCGCTTGTTTATGTTCATGTAAAAATATGGCATGCGTTGAAATTTGTTAGCATTCAAAGTTCAACCAACCAAATTTATATATAATCTTAAAGGTAGAGCAGCATAAAGGGTTCTTGAACTGAGAAATCAAAATCCCTTGATCTTTTGATATATAAGAGGTCACTGTATGAACAAAACATCCTGTAAGTTTCAGAACTCAAAACTTTCTTGCTGGTTTAAAAACGGCTTACTATGAAGCCAATCTGCCAAAAAACAGCTTGTGGACTGAACTCTATGAACAGGCAGAATTGCAATCACCAATCATCAGTTGTGCTTTATTGCCATATGTCAATAAAATACTTAAGACTTGTGTTTCAGGAGAGAACGAAAAGTAGAAATGCAGTGGTATACTAACCATCAGGTTCAGGCATTCGAGGGAAACAATAAATCTCCTTGTGTTTGATCAAGTTGGGAAGGCCACGGAAGAGACTGCGGCAGCGTTTACATTCAAATATAGTGTCTACCTCTTTGAGGAGAATGTGTTTCAGCTGTGCAGTACCTGCAAGTAAGCGCAAGAGGGCGGTGATTAGACTTCTTGGGGTGCTGTGTTGGCTCAGTCGATGCTTGTGACGACTGAGCTTAAATTCTCCACATACAGTGGGTACTGAAAGGATTCAAACCCCCTTAAATTTTTCACTCCTTCTTATATTGCAGCCATTTGCTAAAATCATTTGAGTTCATTTTTTTTCTTATTAATGTTTACACAGCACCCCATATTAACTGAAAAACACACAATTGTTGACATTTTTGCAGATTTATTAACAAAGAAAAACTGAAACATTACATGATCGTAAGTATTCAGACCCTTTGCTCAGTATTTAGTAGAAGCATGCTTTTGATCTAATACAGCTTTTGATCAATGAGTCTTTTTGGGAAAGATGCAACAAGTTTTTCACACCTAGAAAACACCCCCACAGCATGATTCTGCCACCACCATGCTTCACTGTTAGGACTGCATTGTACAGGTGATGAGCAGTGCCTGGTTTTCTCCACACAGACCGCTTAGAACTTTTTGACCATAATTCTATCTTAGTCTCATCATACCAGAGAATCTTATTTCTCACCATTTTGGAGTCCTTCAGGTGTTTTTTAGCAAACTCCACGCAGGCTTTCATGTGTCTTGCACGTAGAGGCTTCCTTCGGGCCACTTTGCCATAAAACCCTGACTGGTGGAGGACTGCAGTGATTGTTAACTTTCTACAACTTTCTCCCATCTCCTGACTGCATCTCTGGAGCTCAGCCACAGCAATCTTTGGGTTCTTCTTTACCTCTTTCACCAAGGCTCTTCTCCCCCGATAGCTCAGTTTGGCCGGACGGACAGCTCTAGGAAGGGTTCTGGTCATCCTAAACATCTTCTATTTTAGGATTATGAAGGCCACTGTGCTCTTAAGACCCTTAAGTGCAGCAGAAATGTTTTTGTAACCTTGGCCAGATCTGTGCCTTACCACAATTCTGTCTCTGAGCTCTTCAGGCAATTCCTTTGACCTCATGATTCTCATTGGCTCTGACATGCATTGTGCGCTGTAAGATCCTAAATGGACAGGTGTGTGGCTTTCCTAATCAAGTCCAGTCAGTATAATCAAACACAGCTGGACTCAAATGAAGGTGTAGAAGCATCTCAAGAATGATCAGAAGAAATGGACAGCACCCGAGTTAAATATATGAGTGTCACAGCAGAGGGTCTGAATACTTACGACCATGTGATATTTCAGTTTTTCTTTTTTAATAAATCTGCAAAAATGTCAGCAATTCTTTGTTTTTCAGTCAATATGGGGTCCTGTGTGTACATTAATGAGGGAGAATAATTAACTTAAATGGTTTTAGCAAATGGCTAAAATATAACAAAGAGTGAAAAATTTAAGGGGGTCTTAATACTTTATGTACCCACTGTTTCCATTTCATTTTAACCATTTGGTCTACGGTATGATCATAAAGAGGAGAAACAGAGGTTAGGTAGAAACAGCACCTGTGCGGAAACATTCAATGATCTGCTGGATGCCAGATTTGGAGGTTAGCAGCGGTGTTTGTAGCAGAGGAGGATCTCCAGGTTCTGTGGAATAGACTGCAATGGAAAAACAGCGTGTTTTGTAAATTATTTACAATATGCACACTAGACATGTGACAACTTAATGGCATAAAGCATCATTCTAAACTCCATTATATTCCAAATGCTCACTGTGAAGGTTTTTCCTTTGCATCCCAGAAAACTCATCCAATTAATCATGCTCCTCAGTTGTAATGCTGCTTATCTCTCTTATTAACACCTATGACAGTCCGTCAGGCTGAATCTCTTTGAATAATCCTCTGCAGACGAAGTCATTATACAGGAATGATGATCTGAAGTCTAGTTTGCTGTGCTCATGGCAGTATGTTTTAGATGGCAGATCCCGCCGATATGAGTCATATCCATTCAGAGGTTCAGCTTGTGCTTTCGAAATGAGTTTTTATTAAAGTTTGCATTATTGATGGCCGTTGCCTGTGACTGTCTAGATGAGTATTTGCGAAAATGTCTGGCTCTGAAACAAAAGCTCTGATTTAATACACATCTCCATTTTTCCACTGGATAAATCAGATAATATCTCTTCTGTTTGGATTACGTATGCCAATATTTCAAGGTGGTGATTAATGAAGCACTCGTTTGTGAGACTATTACAAAAAGGACTTTTATTCGGAGTTTGTGATAGCAAATATCACTGGTATTATTATTGCTCATCCTCGAGGTGATGGATCTGAAAAAACACTATAAAAACACCATGCCGGAGAGTTTGCTCAAGCAAAACCTGTTACATTTTGTATGTTAAAAAAGCGATTATCTAAAACGACTCCAAAAGAGCATTTTCCATCAGCAGAGCTACGTGGAAACAGATATACGGTGGGAGACAATAACTCTTCACTATGTGAGGAGGTGAAAAATCAATCGCGTGTGAAGATATGGGGCATGAACACAGCTGTGGATAAAGCGACCAAATCAGTCGGAGATTGATGATGAGGATTTGGTGGATTTATTGCTGGACCAGCCAGCAGAGCCCAGTGGTGTGTTTACAGCGGCCCTCAGAGAATTGCCTTATATTGGAGGTGTTTTATGACTGTGTGAGGAAATTTCCTAGAGGAACGGCAGGAAATTTGCCAATGTCAGGATGGCTAGGTGAGGAGGTGGCAGTCAACACACACCTACACATACTCAGAATCAATCTAGGGCTCTGCGGTTGGACACCGCTGACTGATGTTTGTGCTCTGCAGGTTTGGTGTGATGATCTATGTGTGAGTTTCCATTAAACATTTCTGTCTGTAAACGAGCCAAGTATTAGAGTTTTTTTTGGTTTTTATTCACGCAAGTAAAACTTGATTTATTTACTAGTTTGCAGATAGTAATATATAAAAGCTTTGAATATCTACATTATTTGGCAATTTTAAGGTAAGTTAATGCGAAATACTTAAGATATAATAATATATTTAAAAAATTTTAAATAATAAGAATTTAAAAATGCACTATTGCAACTAATAATGTGCTACAATTACTAAAACCAAAGTTAAAAAATGCAAAATAATGACAAAAGCATATAAGAAAAATACCAAAACTAAAATTAAAAGAAAAGATGGTAATAATTAAACACAAATTACTAAAATGAAGACTAAAACTATCAAAACAAAAGCTTATTAAATATATATATATATAAAAAACTAACTGAAACCTGAATTTTTATGACTTTACAATCTGAATTCAAAACGTTGTCATAATGACATAAGTGATAAAAATGACAAAAGCACAAAGAAATTTCTAAGACTGAAATGAAAAATGAAATTCAAAATATTAAAAAGTAAACATAAAATGATTATTTTTGTATTACAATGAAAATTCACTAAAAACAATTATTAAAAAATAAATAAAAAATAGACAAGGACTAAAACTTTAAAAAAATAAAATATAAAATCCAATTTTAAAATTGTTAATTTTAAAATTTTAAACTAATAAAAATGTCAAAATAAAAAAAATATAATAATGCAAACATAAAAGCTAATTATAATACTTAAAATATGAACAATATGCAAATGGAATAGGATAAAAGGGGAAAACTAATTTGTATTTTTTGTGCCATAATATTGAAAAGTTCATTTATTTTTTAAATTTCTACCATTAGTAAGAACAAAGAATGAAAAAGTAATGTGAACAGGAAGTGAAACTGCTACATCCCTACATCCCCCACAAACCTCAAGCCCCTCCCCTGAAATCGAACATCATCACAGGGGGCGTGGCCTCTTGATCTCAATCAATATCTCAGTCACAATCCCGCACAAACACTTTCATTCCAGCATCACACTACAGTTAAAAAACAAACTAATTTATAAGGAGCTGCTCAGTACTCGACAAAAACCCGTTGACAACTGCACTTTGCTTGATTCAGTAACCTGAAGTGAATCACCAATTCAAACTAAAATGTATCTTCCATTACAGGAACAGGCCGGGGGGAGGGGCATGACCTCTCCTCTTCAAGGGTCACAGACTCTAGTGACCCCTACTGAGTGAGGGACAATAGCAGGCCATGCAGGAATTTGCTGTAATCCTCTAATACAGAAGGATCAGAGCCGATGGGCCGCTTTTAAAATGCATTTACTCTTGTTTGGATTATATCCATTCATGTGGACCGGTCAGAATGGATCCCAGTGGTCCCAGCGTGTAGTATGCATTACATGTAGTACTCATTTAAGAGTCAGTAAACAGGCAGAAAGCGGAGGTTTACCTAGTGTCTTGCTCGCATGGTCAGGCCCGGGCACAGCGGCCTCACCTGAGAGCTCATCCGTTTGACAAGACTTCTCATTGGCTGGGGTTTCCTCCATCTCTGAACCACCTCAAATGGGTCTCTGTGGAGTAAGAGAGAACAGCAGAGCAATAAACAGCAACGCCAAACCCTAAACGCTACAGCAGAGAGCTTTTACAGCATGATATATTTAAACATTTTATGCTACTACAATTATTCAATTACTACACTCAATTTATAAATGTATAATAACTGATTAATCAGTCTAAATGTAATGTCAGACATCACAGCTTTTAAATTTACCCCATATTTTCAAGAATGTCTTAGGTTATCTGCTATAAGCGTCTTCCTCTTTCTCTCCATGCTTGTCCATTTTATAACACTTTCTTTGCCTTTAAATAAAAATAAATTGGTTAAGGCCCTACTTCAGACTTTCACTCACTAAATGTTGCGCCTACCCACTCAATACTCACACTGAAGCACACATGTAAAGAGAGCCATTAAACACCACTCACTTCACAACGCTATACAAACACAGCAGCAACTAACACTGTAATGCAATAAGAGTGCTTTTTCACGTCCAGCAGCTTTAAAACAGACAACTGCAGGCTTAGTTAACCAACTACATGCCATATCATGTCTAAGCTCTGGTCACCATCAACCTTTACTGAATGGAAAAGAGCAGCATGACAAGATCTGTCTTTGTGATCTACATAATTACAAATGTCTAACTGGTACACGAGGGGTGAGTAAATGATGATGAAACTCAACTCTTTAAGCAAGCTCTCTAAGAGTCGCCCTCTGCTGGAGTTTGGTTGAAAAACACCAACATATACTTAATTCTGAAGGTTTCTACATGACAATTCTATTGAAAAGTTAATAAGAAGATCAGTCAGTCTATATCTATCTATCCCAAAATGCATTTGTTTTACTTACAACCCTACCCTAAATATGTATTTTATGATATAATATGTGAAAGAGGAACATTAAATATGATCATAAAGAACAGATGATGGCTCACGATGGTCTTTGGTGGTGTCACCGTTTGATTTCTATAGACAGATTGAGAAGAGTCAATGATAAAATGTTCATCATGTGTCACTGAAAAAACAATGATAAACCACTAATCTGAATAGTTTGTTGGGTTTATGGTCATATAAACAAACAGAAGTGCTGCTGACAACTTTAAAAAGCCTCCACTTCATGAGCATTTAAGTGTCTGAACTGAAATCATCATCATAATCAGGAGCTCTGGACATCTCAGCAACATCCAACAACTCACAAAAATGCTTTTTGTGTAAATACGGTCAAATTGTTCCGCTCATAACTTGGATGATTCAGTTATGGAAACATTTCGGTCCCCTTGAGCGATTAAAAATCAAGCTTTTTTTTTTAAATAATCTCTTAATAATCTCTTTAATAACTTTTCCTCATTAATAAGAGTTTGAAACTTTGAAATTTCTGTCCACATATCAACAACCACTGTATAAATAATTTACAACATTGTACTGCAGAATTATTTTTATATATTTCACATTTTCTACAAAGATCACACAAAGTAGAATTTTATTGAACAAATGATTTTTACAAAAAAATATATATATATTTTTTAAAACATTAAAAATAAAACTATTGGTCCTTGCACTTTAACCTTATTTTATTTAACTATTTTCTTCTGTCTTTCCTTTAATGTTTTTGAAATTTCTTCTAATTTTAACACTTTTCTCAACTTTTCTTATTTGTGTGTAATGTAAACAATCGTTTTGTTTTTGTTTATAAAAAACACTTTGTTTGGTCAATAATTAGTCCAACTTGATACATAAGCATTTTTTGAGTTACATAATTATGACATCAAACAAAGCACACTATGAGTCATTACATTGTCTGCATATTTACTAACTTGTAAACAATGTCTACACAAAATCTCCTGAAAACTTACACTGTCAGTCACACAACCCATGAGTGCAAACCACTAAAACTTGTTCTTCATGAGTGTGCTCAAGCATTACATGAAGAATGTTTACTCTGTCCTATCACATTTAAATGACAACCCCTGAAGACAGCTGTATTCCAATGCCAGACACTAATATATCAGCTGCTGATGGTTTCATATTGTTTTCATTTAGCAATTTCGGTTTGGCATCTACTTTATATTAGAACTCCACACAGTGATGATATTGAGAGTAAACTTACTTCTGAAACAAGTAACTTGACGTGGAAACTTTTTATTACTTCCACTCAAGCATGTTGTCGCTCGATCCTCTGAACTTCGATTGATTACAACGTTGTCACGGTGTCCAAGCCTTCATTTAATCCCGAAGTCTCAGTTTTTTCCCCACCTCATCCACAAACGCGTTTGAAACTACCAAAGTTAACGCGAACGAGCAAGACAAGGAAGAACCGCTCACAATGCGTTTTAAAACCGCAAAGGGCCACGATGACGCATTAGGAGAAGCATAAAAGGCGTCACGAAACAAACTTTTAAACCCACACCAAACCAAACCGAACCTGCTTGAGTTACGAACTGCTGCGCTTCGCTCCGCTCGTCGTTGCGCGCAGCGCTGGAGAGCCTTGCGCCATTGCGCGCGCTCTCCTGCCTCACACATGATGAAAATCATCACAAAACACAAATAATGCCGTTAACAACAGTCATCTTCATCCAATCGGCCATCTAAAGCCTGCCTAACGATGCGCGGAATCGAAACCGAGCCGTCTCTTCGCCATCCCCGGATTGAACAACAAACCATGACGCCATTTTCTGCAAAACAACCGCGTTCTGGGAGGAAACGCGACGCTTTTGCGTGTTTAAAACGCGTGTAAACCGCTTCATCAAATGTCGTGAGGCTTATACGAAGATTCTGGGTGTTCTTACCGATATAATCCGCGGATTCCCGGAAGATACTTCGACTTTGACTTTAAGAGCTCTTGGAAGGTGCGTGACGCCTCCGCCACATGCACGTGTCCTACTGAGCAAACACTGGAGATCTATCAGGGTGCCGTGACCTAGTGCTTCGAGACCCGAGCCTGTCTGAGAGGTTACGAGTTCGAGTCGCGAACTGTCGCCGAAGAAGACATTAAAATGACGGCAATCTATGCGACCATTATCTACCTTTACAAGAAATAGCTTTGACTATCACGCAAATAAATTTGCTTAACAAAATGTAAAAGTTTTCAAAGAAAGGAGATTTTTTTTACAGTAGTTAAATATGAATGCGCGCATGCTGTCAGGACCCCAAAAGTTGGTATTTAAATTAAAAAGTAAATTTGTTCCATGTTTGTTCCAGAAATAGTTTTATTAAATTTGTAATAATAGTTCATACACCTGAATGAACAATTCAGTTAATTATAATATTATTTAGGCTAATTTAATTACACATTGTAGTGTTTATGTATGTAAATAATTAATATAGGCTATTTTAACAAGATGATATGATGTAAACACCGATATAACAACTAGGCTATAGGCTGTATATACATACGTAGTACTCAAATCTCATTGCAAATCAAACATTAATTTGTAATTTTTATATAGGCTAGTAATATCACATATCACATAATTATATTTGACTGTTTTCTAAAATTGTTTATAGTTTTAATATTTGTAATGGTTCATTAAAAATACGTTTTAAAGCACGTGAATGTGAATTTTCCTATCGCTTACATAGATTTTTATGAAAATAAATAAATCTATACCTATAAATTATTTCAGTAAGATTACTGCTATAACGTATTAGCTAATTAATTACAAAGCTACTGTGGTAATAGGCTTAAGAATATTCATGTTATTTAATTAAACGAACTTCTCACAGATAAACCAGATATCACTGACCAATATTTAGATGAAGAGATCGTAAAGTAATATTATGTAAAAATATAAAATAATAATAAGCTAAGTAAACTTTTCCTGACCTGACCTCAGGTGCCGGTAGTTGCGTTGCTAGGATACCAGAGATTCGCGCGCGAAAGTTAATTTATATGAGCACGTGCACGTCAAACGCAAGCTGATTGATATATAGATAGATGGATAGAGTTCTATTCTTCTGTTAATAAACACTTAGTACAGACACTTCAATGCAAATCAAGAACACAAGCAAGCAGGTAAGAAAAATGTATTTCTGTAACAGCCGAAATGCAAAATATCATCAAACCTGAAAATACACATCTATATCATTGAGAACACATGGGCCAACAGGACTGTATAAAGGACACAGGAGCTCGTCTTAGGAATGAGAGAAATGCCTATTAACACCTCAGATTTAGAGATTCTGTACGAAGAGTCCAGGTATAAAAATAAGGCCTTCGAAATCTTTACAATTGTTATGGCTGGGTCACGTCGAAGCACTGAAGGTGTGGCTATAATACATCTACAACATGAGCATCTGTAAGAGGAGAAGTGGACAAGTGGCTGGGAATAAGCTCATTAACAGGGCTGCTTGTGCAGTGTTATGACAAACCATCTAGTTAGCAATGACATTCACTAATAATGGCAAAGTAGTAGTATGCACACATGCAACAATACATATCAGTAGACCAACTGAACAGAATGGAGAACATTACAGAATTAATTCATATTGCTTCAGGCATTTTCCTTGACGTGGAAGCAAGCGGTGTGTCTTTCACAGAAAACTGTGTGTTTTTAAGTTCAATGTGTAACCGACAATATAGCTTACAATGTACAGGTATTTAAAGTAAACCAATGAGGATTGGAATCGCACGCCATCCTTTGTGAAATCAGCCATTAAGCTACCGAAAAAAGTTATAATAAAAAATGCTAGATGAACAAAAATAAAAAAACATGCCATAATTTGACTTTTTTCTCGGAATTGCAAGAAGCGAAATTTCGAATCGAGATATTACTCAGTATTACGATAAAAAGTCAAAATTGCAACAAAAAAAATAACTTTGTAACTCTGTGAAGGAAATGGACTTCCATAATAATTAAAAAAATACAATAATTAAAATTAAAAGTACAATTTAAAATAAAATATATAAATAAAAATTGCACTGCAATACCATGGTGACATTCATTGATTACCACAACAGGGATGTGTTTACAAGGACCTACTGTATTATAATAATAATACCTCATAGCTTAGTTACAGTTCAACATTTCCTGGGGATGAACTGTGGTACACAGAGATTTGTGGCACTATCGGACCAAAAGAAAGAGCCATAAGGTCAAAAAGAGGGAGCCGTGATCAGATCTTGACCACGTTACAATTTCATTCTGAATCATTCGGTCCTTCACGTTATTCTGAAAAAATATATATATTATTATGTCAATAATTCAATAGAATTGAATTGACGGCAATGGGAAAAGGCAAAACATGTAACCGAACATCCTCATCCAGGCAGTTTTCTTCTTCGCAGGTCACCACCGCCTGACCTCGAAACATTAGAGCGCCAAATCCATATGGAAGCACTTCACGCATAAAAGGTGGTGTGGAAGGGGTCCGGGGTTGGTTTGTAGCTCTGGTAGCTGACCTATGGACAGTTTCGCATTGGCAGCAAGGCAACACGGTAATAATCGGGGGTAAAGAGCCGTCACAGCAAACACAAGCTGGGTTCACAGACAGTATTGTCTTTGCACAGTCAAAACAACTATACATGATTATTTCTCCTTATTTTATCCTATTTTATAAATAAAATAGTACTCAAATCCAACAAATAAACCAAAAGTGCAAAAAGGGATCTTTACAGGAGTTGTGGCTCCTCAAAGGAACAGTTCAGACAAAGCTTTGCTTTAAAAAAAAAAAACATAAAAAACCTCATGTAGATGTAGATGAGTTTGTTTGGAGAAATGTAGCATTAAATCACTTGCTCTGCAATGGATGCTTTGCAGTGATTGGGTGCCGTCAAAATGAGAGTTCAAACAGGGGTACAGTAATACACACCACTCCTGTAGATCGATTCACATCTTGTAAAGCCTAAAGTTGCGTGTTTATAAGAAACAAATCCATCCTTAAGACAACCGTTGCAAGTCTCTAAGCCATAATGGATTATTGTGATGTTTTTAGCAGCTGTTTAGACTCTCATTCTGATGGCACCCATTCACTGCAGAGCATCCATTGCTGAGCAAGTGATGTAATGCTACATTTCTCCAAACCTGATGAAGAAACAAACTCATCTACATCTTAGATGGCCTGAGGATGAGTACATTCTCGGAAAACGTTCATTTTTTGGGTGAACTGTTCCTTTAAATATTAAGATTTTTACGCTAGTGAGGAAGAGCTTCTCAGAGATTAAACAAGAGGAAATGGAGCTGAATTGCAAATTATGACAAATATCTCAATGCAAAACCACATGAGATGTGTACTTGCCTGGAAATGATCATTATTCTGCAATTGTACGCAATTCTTTGCACTTGACCTTTGATGTCAACATGAAATGCTATTTACAATCCATTTTACTGCCGCAACTTCAGTGTAAAATTGAGATTCAGTGGGACTTTCTTTTTTAAAAATTATCATGGTGACACATTATTGCCATATATTTTATTAATAATGTTTAAAAATCATTAAAAAATAGGCTAGAAACACAAAATATGATTTTTGATAGAAGTCTCTGTTCACCTATACGCTGTATTTGTTTGATTTTAAAGAAATACAGTAACATTTTTAAATATTATTACTATTTTCTACTTCTTCTTATGATGCAAAGCTTAATTTTCAGCATTATTACTCTCCTTCAGAAATCATTCATGTTGAAAACGTCTGATTATTATTAATGTTGAAAATAGTTGCTATAGTTGCTTCGTATTTTTGTGGAAACTGCGATTCTTTGAAGAATATTATCTTCATTTTTATCCCACTTTTGATCAATTTAATCCTTGCTAATTAAAAATTAAGCGGTAGTGTAAAAATAGAGAGTAAACAGCAAACATTTCTCCGTTAACTCTTTGAGAAGGTTCTGCTGGTCAAACACTTAAAGGTGCACGTATGACCTAACAACATCTTTAAAACAAATACAATTGGCAACAGACCTCGGCTGACTGCCAGTACTGGCTCACAGCAATGTACCTTTCCTCTAGAAAAGCCTTGAAAGACTGGGAAAGACTTCAGTTAGCATTCCTTAAAAACATAATCAGAGAGTATAAATGGAAAAGGATGCAAGGCCCTTCAATAACCAGCCATCGTTGGGTCTATGAAGATACATATGACTGAGGAAGATAGAAACCACTAAATCCTTGAACCTCTGAGAGATACTAAAAATAAATACAAAACAAAACAATTAGAATAAAAGATATGTACACACAATAGCCTCTCTATAATACTTTAAAACTTAAAAATGGCATACAAATATACTTCTGCTCATCGTGTGAAGCACTAATCGGGTCAGTTAGAAAATTAATAAAGGATAAATTATTATACAAAATTCATGATCGGTTGAAGTTGCTTTACCACAGAGGTGTGAGTCCTGGCTTCTTTTTCTTGTGTGTCAAAAACAAATACTCAAAAACCTGAATTCATCCAATTTAGAAAAATACAACTTGCCGAAAAAGCGTCTGTAAAATATTCCTTTGTCTGAAGCGTTTTTCCCCCCTCCTTTTTATGTAGTTCAGACTTGAAATTAAGTGCACTTTAGATCGACACGGTTGAGTGTGAAGGGTGTTCCTTCATGCTATCCCCATCTACCTGAAAATAAAAATAAAACTCCATGTCATGTGTACTGCTTTAAATCAAAATCTGAGGCTGAAAAGAATCATTCTTGGATGAACTGGCAGATGAAGCGTTTATTCCTAATAGGAACAGAACAGAAGGAGCCCTGTAGGACAAGAGGAGGCGAAGGAGGCGACTCAACCGTAGCGGGATATAAGAGGCAGCGGTGGGATCAAGGCAGGACAGACACAGTGCTGGCGTCTGCAGCCCTCACAGGACGTCCCGAGCTCTGCATCAGTGAGGGACCTTGGGCTACAAAACACGACAGTGGTTAGTAGGTTTGCATATTTAACAATTTAAAATGTACAGTCGTGGCCAAAAGCTTTGAGAAAGTGACACAAATATTAGTTTTTACAAAGTTTGCTGTTAAACTGCTTTTAGATCTTTGTTAGATCTTTGCAAATACTGACTCTTTGCATAAATGTCATGTAATCGTCGATAAAAGCCTTTGAGACGTATGAAGTGCTTGTAATTATATTTCAGTACATCACAGAAACAACTGAAACAAAGATCTAAAAGCAGTTTCGCAGCAAACTTTGTAAAAACTAATATTTATGTAATTCTCAAAACTTTTGGCCACGGCTGTACGTTTCAAAAATCATGTAATCATATTAAGAG
>JAUCNO010003343.1:0-32089 GCA_032353835.1 Enteromius viviparus | reverse complement strand
CCAGGAGCTTGACCAACCAGCAATTGTTGAAGTTTAAAGTCTTCTTAAAAGAATAAACATGTGGTTTAACGAAAAACCTGAACAATGTTTTTAGGAAATTTTCATCTGTCAAAGGCACTCTATGGTGATATTGACCCATATATAAATTTATACACACACATCCAGTATGGGTTTGTATAATTTATAGACATTTAAAATGCATATTATTATTATTATATATATATATATATATATATATATATATATATGCTTTATGTATACTGTGTGTTTATTTTTATTTAAATCTTACTATTGTTTTTTTATTTGTGTCTTTTTAAATATACTATATAGTAATTCAAGTTATTTTCTGTATTTAAATACATAGAAGTAAGAATAAGTATATTGTTTAATTTTTCCATAAATATGTCTGTTACGCTGAATAATAGAACATTATTTCACCAATATTTCGACATTTTATTTGAAACTTTATAGTAGGCTCTTTGCTCACATTTAATTTGCTTTCTGTGTATATAAAATGGCTCTTGTAAACTCAGTGTGGTGCGGACAGCGAAACGAGACATTTAATTATATAATTCTCACTGTTTGCTTCATTCTGCTTTCAATATTTCAATCTCACATTAATCTCTTCTGTGAGCTATAATGACAGAATGACATGAAGATGTTGGGTCAGGGTGTGAATGCTGTGATGGTGTTTGTTATTTCGTGGCATTGTGGTCGTCGCCCCGCTCTCTCTCTCTCTTTCTCTCTCTGTTGTGTTCACTCCATCATGAACGACAACAGACACAACTTTCTCTCTCCCTCTCTCTCTCTGTGTCTGTGATCTCAGACAGCACGTCTCTCTTTCACTCTTCCTTCTACACTCCCTCTGCTCCACTTTCTTGGCAAGATGGGACGTTCCCACAGCTCAGCCACGTCTCTCTCCCTGTCTGTCTTTTTCGGTTTCAATCTCTCTTCTTGGCAGATCCCCCCTCACATGATCCACACACACACACACACACACACACACACACACACACACCCCACACTCATACTAATATCATCCTCACATCTTTTATACTCTGATATACAAGCTGACTTGTTAGCATACCTCACATACTTCACCCTGTAAACAATCATCCCAGAACCCCATTATTTTACTTTACGCCTGATTTGTAGTTTCTGAAATCGGCCTCACAAAAGACACAGCCTACTTAAAAAAGTTAAAATTTCTTCGTTCAGGCAAAAAGCACTATACTTAGTGTTTGGTCAGATCTCTAATGTTTAGTTTATGAACCCTACGAACTATATAGTGAATCGTGTTTTGATGAGTGTAGGTGAGCTGTTTGATTTTTGGAATTCTATCTATTTTTATTCATTTATGTTGGTTGAATTATAAAAGATTATAAAATTATATTATAAAAGATGTATTTTTAATAAATGCTGTTCATAAAAGAATCCTGAAAAATTATAAAAATTTTTTATTGAGCTGCAAATCATCATATTATAATGATTTCTGAGGAGTTATGAAAATACAGCTTTTCAAATCAGGAAAAAATTCTATTTTAAGATATATTCAAATAGAAAACTAGACAGATATTTTTAATTTGCAGGAGTATTTTACAGTATTACGTTTTTTTACTGTATTTTAAATAAATGCGATCAAATACACGTAAACTTATAAGAGACTTTTAAAGAAAACAAATTCTATAAAAATAAAAGTTAATTCACAATATTTATATTGACTTAAAATGCTAAAATAACATTAATTTTAATTTGTCAGTCTGCAAAACTTAGAAAGTTTGAATTTGATTAATTATTTACCAAAGCTAAAATGAAGGTGAAAACAATTACGGAAAAAAGCATTTCCTTAAGCTTCAATAAAATAACACCATGTAAGAAAAACAACTTAAACTACATGAGAAGTTTAATAGTCATAGTTAATAGTTATAGTTAATAGTTAAGGTAAATAGTTATTTCTGAATGTTTCAGAAACAGGATTGTAATGTCTGCTGAGGTGACCCGCTCAGAAGACTGAATACTGAATCAAGGCCACATGGACATGGCATCTACTGCATTTACTTTTATTGTTTGTAAAGGTGCAGCTTGAACACTGTACTAAACATCTCCTTTTAAGGTCCACAGAAGAATGAAACTTATACAGATTTATAATGACACAAAAGTAAACAATGGCCAGATTTTTTTATTTGGCAGAACTTTCTCTTAAAATGAAGCATTGGTAAGCATAAAAGACTTCTTTCAAAAACATAAAATCTTACAACCCCAAACTTTTGAACAGCAGTACGTCTTGGGAGTTCAAAAGAAAGCAAACATTATAGAAAGTCGTTTAGATTCTCTCTGAGGTGTAGCACGTCATCGGGTTTTCTTCCAGCTCCCCTCCCAGGCCATTTCACTGCAACCACATATGTTTTACTCTAAACACGGTTTATTTCAGGCCAACGTTTACCTTCCTGAGGTCAGCGAACCCTGTTTTCCTGTGTCCTCCGCTCCCTGGTGGCCAGCGAGAGTCACTACACCCCTCCAGATCTGATCAGAATCACCACTGTGATACTATTCTCACGCCAGACACACTAAACTGTACCGCGCTCGTTCCTGCCAGCGTTTGCATCAGTGTAAATACAGATGGAAGTTTTAGATGCTCAATTGTGGCGACGGAGTCACAGCACACAAACACCCACGGACTGATGTGTGCGTGTGTGTGTGTGTGTGTTATCACTCTCCTTTCAGCTCAGTTCTGCATGGATAGTAAATGGATTAGATTACGATAAGGTGTGTGTGTGTGTGTCTTTGATGTGTGTACATAGTAAATGTATAGATTAGACATTGGCCGTTATCCTCTGAGAGCGACAGACTGTGTCTATCCGTGCCAGCTGCTTGGTTACATCTCTCTAATCAGACGAGAAGAGGACAGAACATGAAAGAGATGGGCGGCATGCCAACTTTCTCTCTGTTTTTCTCTCTCTCTTTTTTTTTTTCCCTCTTCTCATCCAGTTTTTCATTTCTCAGCCATACCGTGTGTCCACGTTTCTTTAGCGTTAAAGCTGCTGTTGCGAACGTCTCTATTCCCTCCTCCCCTCCCAGCTCTGCTTCTCGCTGTCTTTCTGTGCTGTGCCGGGTGTGTAGTTGGCACGGAGCGGGCACAGACGGGCACACAGATGGGCAGCGGACGATGCAGGGCAGATCCCTACACACCTGCTCCTCTTTGGCATGACCCAGGCCAGACAAACACACACACACATGCGTAAACAGAAACGTAAAGGATCTACATTTGAGTGTCGTAAACACAATACACGCAAGGGCCTTAAAGGGACAGTTCACCCAAAAATAAAAACTCTGTCATCATTTAATCAAAAATCACTTGCTGCCTTAGATTAGATTTTATTTAGTTGAATTAATTAAGCTGAAAACGTAAGTGTTTTCAGCTTAAATTACATCAAAATTGAATTTTGAAAATTAAGTTGTAACTTATTTTTATTAAGTTAATGTAAAAATCTATGATGTATTAATCATATAATTCTCATTGAGTGTTGTGATTAACTTAAATTACATAATCATAAATTAATTGCATTGGAGGACAATTTAAATATTAGACGAAAAAATACTCTGGAAGATGAAGTAAAAAAATATTCTGAATTAAAATAATATTAAACTGAATTAAACCATAATTTAAAGGCAAATAGAAATCTTAACAAATACTAATAAAAGTGACGACAAACTACTACAACCTTAAAATGAAAACATTTTTTTTTTACAATACTAATAAATACTATATATATATATATAGTGTATAAATAATACTAAAATACCACTATTTATGTAATTTTTCCTTTGAAACATTGATGGTTAAGTTGACATCAACTAAAATTAAGATTACGTTAAATCACAAAAAATTAAAATAACAATGTATATAAACAATAAACAAACAAATAAATAAAAAATAAAAAGTAAACAGGATCAAATAACAAAAATATATATTTATTTTTGAAGTCATCATCTAATCATGTACACAATATGCAATGTGTGCAGCCAGCGATTGCATCAGCAGCATGCACACGCACACACATACACGTACAAATGCACATACACGCTCACAGACATATTTGCCAGAGGAAACACACATCCATGCCCAGTTTCCCACCGTAATACCCATGTGCATATGCACACGCATACACGCTTACATACAAACTCCAAACACACCTGCCGCATTACACGTTCACATTTCATATCCGCCCCCCGCCAGCGTCCGCATACATATTAATCTACAAATGCACGGCCGGGGGGGTCCGGAGCAGGTATAGACCCCCTTTAAAAGCGCAAGCTGCCTGATTTCACTCGCTGCAGGGGCTGCTGGGAAATGCAGGGCTGAGGGGGCGCGGGCACAGGATGGAGTGTGCTTTCATAAGATAGGAAATGAATAAATAAGTGCTGGTGGAGGGGGGCAAATACTCAAATAAAGTCCAATAAAAGAGCTCAGAGAACATCTGTGTGGGATCGCCGTGGGGATTAGGAGGGTTTGGAACATTTTAAGCGCATTACGGATTAAAAAAAAAGGTCAGAATGTTTAGCAACATACCGATAAACCTCTTAAGCAAAACCCAATCGGAAAAGCTGTGCTGCCTTTTCATTCTGCACCGTGGTGTGTGTGTGTGTGTACCTAAGGTGTGGAGGCGTGCATTGAGTTTTTATATCTTTTTTTTTTTTTTTTGAGGGAAATGCATTGCGCAGTTTCATGCGGTATACATTTTCCATGTATTTGTCATCATAAGCCATGACGTTTGATTCCAGGGGATCTCACAAGCCTCTCCAACTAAAACACACACACACATAGAGAAGTAATGTTTTCTCTTTAGTGCAAGGATACATTTGGGTCGATTTCATTTGAAGTTAATATAATTCATAATTGATCCTTTTTAGTTTCTTACTTTTTCAAAGTTTGGCATCAGTAAAGAAGTTGAAAGAAGTCTCTTCTGCTGCTGTATTTATTAGATAAAAACACTGTAAAAACAGACAATTTTAAATAAGTGTTTCAGTTTGTCTTAAACTGTCATTTATTCCTGTGATCAAAGCTGAATTTTCATCACATTTAGTGTCACATGATTCTTCAGAAATCATGTTTTTTGTTCAAGAAACATTTCTAATTATTAGTGTCTTTGTCAGGATTGTTTGAGTAGAAAGTCCAAAAACTTTTAGTGCACTAATTTTTTATTTTTTTTATTCCTGGAAAAAAAATGTATTTAACATTGCTTTATGGTTGATGTCATGTTGTTTTTGATATGCTGCAAATTAAGTTTTTAGCAGGGGTTAAATTAAATCTTTTGCAATTTATAAATGCATTTGCTAGAAACAAAGTAAACTGTTTAGTTGTGAAGAATTAATTGGGATGTCAGCGAGATCTTTAGTTGGTTTCTATTAAAAGCTTTGTGTGGTGATTAAGTGGTTAACACATCACAAATCTCATCTTTTTGGTAAAAGCCACATCACAAATGATGCTGGAAAAGTTTGTGCCAAAGTTGAGTGATCAGAATTTGGAGTTTGTTCAGCTCACTAACACAAAGTATGAGCAATAAAGGGAGGAATGCCTTAGTGAAAACCTTTCCGAGATCCTACAGGTCAAGCCTATTAAGTTTGCCAACACAAAGCATATCATGATTATAATAGCAATAGCAATATGTCTTTGCCATCACAAGCGCAGTCGCTTATGAATATTTGCATGCTAAATGAGTCAGTAGTTGGCGCCCTTTAAGAAATGGGTGTGTGAATGATCAACACTTGCTATTTAGGGATGGTAATAGTTTTAAATACCCTGTAAAACAATGGTTTTTTATTTGAAACTTACTCAAGAAGTGTTCTATTATTGTAAAGACACTTTTGTCATGTTAAAAACACTGCCACTGTGTGTGTGTGTGTGTGTGTGTGTGTGTCGCCCAGTATCTTTGGCATAGTGTGTTCAGGGGTCCTTTGACTGTGTGTGCTGGAAAGATAAGGATTAACATGAACATTGTTGGATGCAGTAGCTGTGTGTGTGTGTGGTTGCATGCTGATAACGGTGTTGATTGGACTCCATAGGCTGGAGTCTGTGCTCTAATAATGGACAGTCTCTCCTTTGTGTGTTTGAGTTTTGATGATCTGGCCCCCTGCTCATCTGCGCTTTGTCTGTACCCAATGGCGCGGCCTCTCTCATTCACTCACGTCCAGTTCTGCATAGTGAGCTTCACTAATGTGCCATGTAATTGGATTGGAGGTCATCCGAGACGCCTCCTTAAGCGGTGCTTCATACTTCCACACCACCAGAGGGTGCTAATCAATATGGATTGTAGCCATTTTGAATTCACAGAATCCATCGGTAGCTTGAGCATTAAGATGAACTAAACGGAATAGTGATTCTGATGACATTTATAGTTATAGTCGAGAATCCATTGAAAGTTGATCAGTAGTGGCCTCCATATTGCAATTTGAAGAGTTTACTTCGCATAATCCATCTTATACTTTTCTCCTTTAATTTAATTGAAAAATAAAAAAATGTACCGTGGTAATGCCAGAGTTATTATAGGAAACTTAGTTGAAATAAAATAAAATAAAAAATGTAAGTGAAAAAAAACTATATTATGTAAATAAAAATTTTTAATATACTATATATATATATATATATTTATATAATTATATAAATATAATTATACATACAAAATTGCAAGAAATTCAACTAAAATAAAAATATTAATTTATTAATTTATTAATAAATTAATTTATTTAATCTAATAAAAATAAATACAGTTTTTAAATACATGAAAAGTGTTTCTTGTATTTATTTTTATTATTTTTGTTTTTTTCAAATATACAAATAATTTAAAAAAATCTATTTCTATATATTTATTAAATTTAATTCTTTATTTTTGTTTGTTTGTTTATTCGTTATTTTCTAATACAGATTTTTTGAAGTTTATCATATTTTTGGAAGGATTGTGGTGTAAGACTGCGACGAAGCTCCTTTAAATGATTAAACAATGTGATACCATCACTACATCATAGTACCACTATAGTAGTTTTTGTATGGAGTACACTTAGTATGAGATTGCATGAGTTGATTATAGTGTTTTACATCCTGTTGAGTCGATTAAAGCACATTTACTTACATATCAGCTAGTGTATCCGTACGTGTGCTTCTGCGAACAAAATGCTGCGGCAGTCGATATTCCCCCCCCTCAGTTAGCGTTTAGCACGAGTAGCTGAAAATAACCTTCATTTGCGAGGCTTTTAGCGTATAGCGCGTTGGTGGAGAGGTTTTCTCTCTGAGAGGAGTGCGTCTGTGTGTGGGTGCTTTTGTAAGCTAGCTGGAATGCTCTGGTACCGCCAATGCTAAGATGGCTGCCAAGCGCTAAGATGGCTGCCAGGATTCCATACAACAACAGCAGCAAGCGAACGAGGGGGTGCGAGAGAGAGAAAAGAAGGAAAGAGGGGTCTGTCGTGTTCATTTTTTCCTTCAAAACATATAGTGTTGGTTTTTTAAACCACATTCTGCTGCTGCACATAATTAGCGTGCATGCTAAGGCCAAACACCACTACTGCTAAATTTCGAGGCAAATCTACAGACCAGAATATCATAGATGGGTAAGCTTTTTTGACTTAGGCTAGCAAGCGACTGTCCGGAACCCTCCTAGCAACTGGCAAACACGCAAAAAACACTAAGTATGATTGGCTAAAGAGGTGAAACATTCATCAGTGCTCACGGCAGACCGAACGGAAAGGCCAAAGTAACCAAGTGACATCCTTCTTAAGGTCTAATGTTAGTCAAAACCTCAGTGCATATAGAAAAAAGGGGGTAGTGAGTCTTGGCCAATTCAAACAGCCGCAGGGGTCTGGTCTCGCTCCAAGATCACTATACTTTCTAAGATAAAAAGCCTACGGAGACATTGTCCAAACAACTCGATGGCTGCGCACCAGCCTTTGTCTACATCTTATGAGCTATAGGGTTTCACCAGGCTGCTCTCGGATGTATATTTTGCAGATTTATAGATTTTAGATTAGCAGTGCAAGTCCAAGTCTAAAAAGGACGTGTGTGTGTGTGTAGTTTGTTTCGTCTGTGTTTTTCGTTGGACCCGACTGACCAAGTGCAGTTGTGTTTTTTAACACACCTGGGGTCTACATTGCCGGAATAAAGATCTTGTTTCATGGTCGAAAGATTTATGTCTAGATATTGATATTGTTATATCAAAATAATAGAGCATAATCTTTATTTATTGACCTAGGTAGAATTTGAATCTGAAATCCATGTAATCTTAGGAGTTACTCAAGTCTGTGGTGTTTAATACTAAAGGCTACACATTTATTGACTAATCAACACAAAGTATGAACAATAGTCATGCTAATCCGTTATCAAACTACACTTTTTTTTTTACTAATACTTTAAGCAAAAATGCTTTAAATTGATCAAAAGTTTGTAATGTTCATAAAAAAACTCAATCATTTGAATCATAGGAAAGATTACATTTTAAAATAAATTTAAATAGAAAACATTTATATTAAAATTGTACAAGTATTTCAGTATATTTAGATTTTTAGACTTCTTTTAAAAACATTACAAAACCTCTCCATTGCCAGACTTTAGAACAATAATGTGTAACGAGTCAAATACCAACTAACTACAAGACAGAACATCAGATTTCACGTATAAAGGTCCAGAATTTGCCTGAATATCATGTAAATGATCCAGAACCGGAGCACATTTTGCATGTCTCATTTCCAGCTGTGTCGTCTCAGCGCTACATTGAATATGTGCTGGCAGAGAATATATAGAATGTTCTACATCTGCTAATTGATTCAGGCACCTTTGGACTCAACCCAGCCGTCCCATGTTTAATCTGCTCTTTTTTTTCCCACTCCTCTTTTTCTCTCTTTCTCTTTCTGTTGACTTTGCAGAATCTGGACAATCGGATAACTCCAACCAACAAGGAGAAGCAGACATCAAGCCTCCGCCCAATGGTGGGTCAAGCAAATCACTCTCACAAACAGCTACACAATCAAAGGTTCTAAACGGATTTTACAGCCTAATGCCAATCAATCCACACATAAAAAGTCTTCATTTGCTCAAATACATATGAATTTAATATAAAGGTCTGCCTGAAAGAACCAAAAAGGACTTCTTGGTTCCCCAAAGAACTGTGTTGTTAAAGATTCTTAGAAGAACCACACTATACAAATCCGACCTCAATTTTGACAGACGAACCTTGTTTTTTTGAAGTATCTGTATGTAACTTTTTTTCAGGTTGCTAAACAAACTCAAATACAGGTTTCACTAGCTTGTTGAGCTTGGATTTAAATTACGTTTGTTGAAAGTACAGTCCAACTTTAAGATGATACAAGTCCTTAAAGGAATAGTTCACCCACAAATGAAAATTCTGTCATCATTTACTCACCCTTAAGTAGTTCCTGTATGAATTACACAACGGAAGATATTTTGAAGAAAGTTTGTACCCAGGCTGTTTTGGGTCACCATTGACTTAAAAAAAATACTATGGAAGTCAATGGTGACTCAGAAGAGCTTGGATACAAACTTTCTTCAAAATATCTTTGTGTTGGGCAGAACAAAGAAATTCATACAGATTTGGAACTACTTGAAGATGAGTAAATGATGACAGAATTTTTATCTGCGGGTGAACTATTCCTTTTAGTTTTTGAATGTTTGCTTGGCGAACATTTTAACCGTCTAAAGAATCTTTTTCGTCTCCAAAGGTGGTCTTCTCAAATAGAAAGGTTCTTTGTGGAACTAATATAATATAAAGAACCTTTAATTTGAAGAGTATTCAAATCATTCTAAATTTCTAAGGAGGTGTTCTGTAGAAAGTTCTCTCCACTTTAAAAAAAGAAAAAAAGTAATTTAAACCTTCACCTAAACTACATTTGCTTAGCAGAAGGTTAGGTTTGTAGCAACATGATTCTAGGGTTCCATGAAGTACCTTTAAAATCCATGGAACCATTTTGTTCCACAAAAGGTTCTTCAGATTATTCTTCACACTAAGAAAAGAATGGTTCTTTTAAGAACTTTTAAATGAGTTTCTTTGGGGAACTTTATTGGGATGCTTTGTTTTTTTGAGAATGTGCTTTATTGGCATTAAGAACCATTGGATTCTTGATGTTCTTCACACACACACAAAACAGGTTCTTTGAAAAACTGTTCACTGAATGCTTTTTACCAGAACTAGATGTTTCTTCTGAATCATTATTTACTCTTTCTGGCACCCAAAAATGATGGTTCTGCAAGTTTTATTCTTCGCCGAGCCCTAAAATTCTGCAAAAACTATTGAGAATCTTTGATTGTTCAAGAAGCAGTTCACTTAAACTCGATAGAATCACATCTGAAGTTGTCATTAAATTCCGCGAGCAATAGTGGAAACGGCGTGATGAAATCCCAACGCTCCACAATCAACGCGTCAGCCACCATTTTCCACTCTGCCTGCCAGTCAGCAGATGGATCTGTGGGTGAGCCGCGCTCTCCTTGGACCTCCGTACGCACAAATACGAGCCGATTGATACCGTAAGCTGCTTTATTTACGTTAATAAGGTCGCATGCACGCCCGACTCTCGCACAAACACAGTCTGAGCGAAAGCGATTTCCATCCAAGCTTATTATAGTGAAGTGTTGCTAGGCCGGCTGTGACGGAGAATGGCGGAACGCTCATAAATCACTCAGTGATTGGCTGATGGGAACCACATGGCTGCGGCACGGGCGACACTGAGCTCATGCACTGGCCTCGCTGCGGTTAACCGGCACACACACACGCGCGCTGACCTCAGCCAGCACTACAGATGGGTGTGGAAGCATGGCTCATTCACCCGTTTTGCCCACACACACAAAAGTACATATTGAAAGCCCATATGCACAGCGAAAGCAAATCCGTTTGTATATTTGTATGCAGCATCGCACACACATACTTAAGTGTGACATAAAGCATTTTTAGTGTCCTCGTTAAGTTTTAGCTGAGATTGGAGTGCTGGGTTGAAGTTAACCATAAGTACAGGGTAGCCTGTTATTCCTTAGAGACGGGGAACATATGCCAACCGATGACTGTAATTATATGCTCCCGGCCTTTTTATGACAATTGAGCCCAGTTTATTTTGTGTGTGCGTGTGTTTGACAGGTGCAGATGAGTAAATATAGGGATTTTTTTTCTCAGTGTAATTTGACAGTGTAGTGTTGTCATTTCTGGCCTCTCTGTCTTTCGCTCCAGGGCACTTGAGTTTCCAGGACTGCTTCGTGACGTCTGGCGTATGGAACGTGACGGAGCTGGTCCGTGTGTCACAGAGTAAGTCACATGAGCAGCGTCTTTCTCATGTGTATATACACATTTTATTGAAATTAAAAAGGTTTTCTTATTATTATTATACAGTAAATCCTTTAGAAATGATCCTAACTGTTACATACAAATGAAAAGCCCCAAAATCTACAAGTAAAACAATATATTAATATTGTTAAATATTTAGCTTCGCTACAGTCTTCAGTGTCACATGATCTTTTAGAAATCATTCGTATTTGCTGCTTAATAAATTGTTATTATTATTAATACTTCATATTGTTGTGGAAACCATGATAGAGTTTGTTTAATAAGCTTCTGACATGAAGAAACATTTTATTATGTTGTCATGAGAACAAAGATGAATGATGGCACTGATTAATCAGAATTCTCTCTGTCTGTATCTAATTTAGCACCAGTTGCCACAGCAACCGGACCCAACTTCTCTCTGGCCGACCTTGACAGTCCAGGATATTACAACATCAACCTGGGTCGCCGCTCCATTACGTCCACGCCATCGACCAGGTACACACACACTCAGAGCTCATCTTCTTTTCATTCTATGCCAGCATTTTAATAATATTTTTGATGCCAAAAAGTGTGTGTGCTCCCTTCTGAAATATAAATCTAAAATAAAATAATATTGGCATATATTATTCATTTCACATTTTTACACAACTTTTCTAAAAGACCCCCTAGCATTCTTTCACAACCCCAGATTTTGGCCCCAAGCGTAGCTACATTTCTGACTATATACTAATGAACTCCTGCATGTGTTAAAGAGCTTTACAGATCAATCTCTCTCTTGTTTAATGCATGTTGGTAGCTCTCACACGTTCTTGCTTTTCTCTTTGTCTGTATATATTTCTGTCTATCTTTTATCCTGCTATTTTTCTCTGCCCTTCACCTTTGTCTGTTTGATTGCTGTCATTTTTGTCTCTTTATCTTTCTCTTCTCCTGTCCTTTCTCTCTCTCTCGCCTTGTCGCCATGTTTCAAACGCTGCAGGACTGAGATGGAGTTGTATGCCAGTCTCCCGCGGAGGTACTCCACACTTCCTGTCGTCTGATTCACTTCAAGCTCTGCTGTCTTTCTCTTGCTCATCTGATGTCTCATTCTGCTAAGATAATTTGTGCTCTTGAAACATTGATGATTTTGACTGTTTTTAAGCTTATAAATGTCTGTTGTATTGTTTTTATAGTGTAATAATTTGTATTTTAAGCAATACCTTAACAAAAAATGCACATTTACTGACAATTTACTCACGCTGATCATCCAAGATGTAGATGTAGAGTTTGTTTCTTCATAAGGACAGATTTGGTGAAATAACAGGGAAGGAGGACTTGTTTTAACTGGGGGAAGTGATATTTTGGTCAGAAGAGATGGTTTAAAGTTAAAGCACCTTGAAACCAATGATGGATTTGTTTCTTACACTTACTTCACTAGACTAGACAGTAACTGATGGACTGGAGTGATATGGATTACCTATGGATTATTGTAATTATTTTATCAGCTGTTTGAACTCTCATTCTGACGGCACCCATTCACCGCAGAAGAGTGAAGCGGGTGATGTAAGGATACATTTCTCCAAATCTGTTACGATGAAAAAACAAACTCATCTACATCTTGGCTTTTTGGTGTGAGAAAATGTTCGTTTTTTTGGGCGAACTATTTCTTTGAAACATTCCTCGATGTTTCAGGTCAAGAAAAGTTAAAACCTTTAAATGCAAATAAAAATCATTAAATGTAAATAAAGTTAATCCAGATAATGTTGCTGCATTACTATTCAGGAATATTCAGAAGTTTCACAATACAGCAACATCAAGCTTCCAGATGTCCCCCAAACCTTCCAAAAAAATCCCCCCTCATCTTCTTTTTTTCTTTTCTCTTTCAGCTCCAACAAGCGTAAATCCATTGATGACAGTGAGATGGAGAGCCCGGTGGACGAGGTCTTCTATTCGGGCCGTTCTCCTGCCCCAGGGGTGTCTCAGCCCAGCGGCTGGCCCAATGATGTTGATGCAGGTACGGTCACTTTACCCAGCAGCCCTCTGGCCCTTCACATGCTCTGCTTGACCTCCACTCATCTGTTAAAGAAACAACAAAGTTTATATTGAGCTGCACCAATGAAAGTAGTCAAGATTAGATGGCATACTTGTGCTGACAAAGATACTCTGAGGGACAGACGTTCCCTCGAAGCCTTGTTTTTCTGTTTTTGTTGAAAGAAACATGTGGTCTACTCTGACTAAACTCTGAATCTATAATCAGATCCAACTGGGACCCATGTCTGAGTCATTAATGCTCTGAATTAGTGGACACAAGGGCAGTGTGAAGGGCCAGACCATTCCTTCCTTTTATACATCAACCATTATTCTCCCTCTCTCTCTTTCTTCTCCTCTGCTCTTGCCCACCATCTTCTCAGCATACTGCAAGAGCAAACAAGACGGGGACAAAGATATTGAATCTTTGAATTGAATTGAAAGCTAGAATCATGTGCAAGTTAATCAATCTGTTAGTTGGGTTTACTTGGGTCTTAGATAAATTAAAATCTTCAGATCATTCTTAATGCATGTGATGAGCTTCACAGAATTAGAGTTAAATAAAATATGTTATGTAATATGTTATGGTTTATACTAAAATGTTATTGATAAAAGGTACTAATGAATACAAGATTGATTACATATGTACTATATTTATTGTGTATTGTATTAGCAACTGGAAAAAAAAATATTCTTTGTAATATTGTGCCATATGTAGTTTTTTTTATTGCATTTTACTATATAAACCAGACCGTTTAACAATACCAACATACTTTTTGATTAGTTTTACTTCATAGTTCTGCTTTTTATTAATTAAGGCCTTTATTCATTTTTATTTTATTTTATTTTCACTGTCCATTGCAAATATATTTACTATGGTAACCATGTTGTCTGCTGAAAGCAAATAGGATTGAAGTGATGGTGATAGGAAATCCAAAATGACCAAATAACCGGAGTCATTTTTTGTGGAAACTATGGTTACCATGGTAACTTTTTTGTGTGAAAAGGCAGCTTTGTTGTTGTTGTAGCATTGGCAGAATGTGGCGATGAAATCCATTTTAACTTGAGCAGTGCTGCTGTCACATGACCTTTATCCTCACATCAGAGCCTTAAACATACACCATTCCCTCCTAAAAATCAAGACAATGAAGTAAAAAATGATCCTGTGCTCATACCACAAAATCAAAAAAACTAAATACATTGACTGCACCCCCTTTTGCATACAAAATGATCCGAGAAAGCTTTGACAAATGCATATTTCAAAATTTCATCTGATATATACAATCTAGACATCTAGACATGATAAACTATTTTCACTGTACTCGTATCTGAAATGCATTTACTTTTAAATCGCATACTACTCAGTATGGATAGCATGCAAATAGAAACCGGTTTATTTCTGCATACTGTATATGGATAGTATGTTAATTTTGTCATTTTTAGCTAGCATACTACTTAATGTTGTAAGTGTATGAATTGTAACACTCATTTTTAAATTACAAACAGATAATATGCAAGCTGACTCTTGTTTGTAGCTTGCATATTATTTAATATAGATAGTATGCACATTGCAACACTTGTTAGCTTGCATACTACTTTGAGTGTATAATATATAAATTGTGACACTTATCTTGTGCACCACTTAGTGAATTGTTTTTTGTTTATATTCTATTTATGGATAGTATGCAAATTGACACTCATTTTTGTCTTGCATACTAAGTATGCATAAAATATTAATTTTAACACTCATTTTTCACTTGCATACTGCTTAACATATATGCCAGTTGGGACACGTTTAATTTTATATTGCTCATTTTTATGTGAATTGTGATGCAGCCAATGCTCATTGGATATTCTGCCCCACCCCTCATACGTCAGCTGCTGATTGGACGCTCTGTGGGACTTATGTGTTTTTCACTTCTGCTGTTGCACTTAAAATGGGTTGATTCTGGGAGATAGTGAGCAATACTGTCTTTGACCTCATGCATATGTTGTGTAAAGTGATGATGTATTGATAATGATTCAACAGTGGTCTCAAATTTCTCCCATCTCTCCAGTTTGTCTCGATCTCCTCCTCTCTGTGTCATTGTTAACTCTATTCTTTTCCCCTGTTTGGGTTTTTCAGTGCAACACCATTTGGCCAGTATGCAGGAGAGGAAGATAAAACACGAAAACGATGGCGTGCAGTTTCCTTACCATGGTTAGACCACATTACCCTCATATTATAATGCATACAAGTGTACTGAAATGTGTCTCTTATCTCTGTCTGTCTTTCAACCTCTCTGCTGCATCACACACCTCGGCTCTTTGCTGTTTTTCCCGGTGCTCGGAGGTGGCGGGTGTTTTGTGGCCTGTGAATGTGCTTTCATATTTTGTTTTGTGCACCAGAAGTCTCTCCGTACATCCATTGTTTGTGTTAGACTGTGATATAGGATCCCTGTTGACCGAAGCAAAAGTCCAAATCCTGATTTCCACAGCATTCCCAAACACAAACACTTACAAACGTGGCTATTGTGTTGCGTAGAGCAGCAGGCCCTTCCAGATATTTACGTAGCGTTTTTGTTTGTTTCTTCTCCGTGCAGGATTTATTGTAATTAGTGTGTGTGTGCATAAAGGGGTTTACATGCCATAAGCAATATCTCAGCTATAGCCTGCTCTACTCAAGTATTCGAATACAAACACAAGCTCGGTTTCATGCCTCATCGCGATCCACAAATTGTTTGAATGCAGTTCATAACATGACACCACAAATACGTCTCTTATGGTCAGTTGTCTCGTTTAGCTCAGCTGTTGTCACACCACAGCAATGGCTTGAGAGCATTTAGTTAAACTGTTTACATGATCACTTTTATTTATTTTCCCAATAGACTTTTTATACAAACTTTATAAGTCCACATTAAAAAAAGATGATATATTTGAATTAGTGCTGTCAAACTAATCGCGATTAATCACTTCCAAAGTTTGTGTTTACATATTATATTGTTTATATTTATTATGTGTATATATAAATACACATAGTCATGTATATGCTTAAAAATAGGTTA
Organism: Enteromius viviparus; assembly: GCA_032353835.1. Lineage (NCBI taxonomy): Eukaryota > Metazoa > Chordata > Actinopteri > Cypriniformes > Cyprinidae > Enteromius > Enteromius viviparus. The sequence goes on along the minus strand of JAUCNO010003343.1, from coordinate 15,729 downwards.
TATTTATATATTAAATATATTTATATATAATATAAATAATATGAATATTAATATATACATGTAAATCATTTCTAAATATATACTGTATGCGTTTGTTTATATTTACATAATAAATATACAAAGTTCACACACATGTAAACAAACAAATTATTTTGGATGTGATTAATCAAGATTATTCATTTGACAACACTGTATGTACTGTATATAATGCATGAATTAATTTATTTATGTTACAATTATTCTATTGTTAGTATATATTATTACTATATAATTTATATTTTATTAAGTGTATATATATTTTTAAAATAATTTATTATTGTTCTGTTTTTCTACAATATTTATATTTTATATGTGTTTTATATTTATATATTCTATATATATTCTAATATATTATTAATATTATGAATATACTAATATATTCTATTTATATATATATATATATAAAATAAAATATAATATAAAAATATAAACTATAAAACTGCATGATATAAATTACAATATGACGTAATATTAATAATAATCTGGATAAAAATGCAAAATTTGTGTATTTAAAATGTGTTAAAATAATGTTGTTAGTGTATTATTATTATTTTATATACATTTACTTTATTATAATCTATAATATATTCTATATATTATGTAATTTTATGTTACTATAATATATTTATTACATATTTGTATGTATTATGTATATTTTATACTTTTATTGTTTATTATATTTAAGCATTTATTTTTTTATAAAATATTATTATTATTATTATTTTGTGATAAAGAGACGGTATACTGTCACTGTACCACTGGATAAAAAAGGAACCCGCCTACATTTGTTTTATTGCTGAATATCCTGTTTCGCTCTGAAATCCATCAGACAGGGCGCTTCACATTGACTGTAATGGCACAGACATTTGAAGGTAACTCTATCAGCCCCTCGAGTGTGCCAAAATAGATTACGCAAGAATAGCGACAGTAATGTAAGAATGTGTGCTGTGTACGTACAACGGCAACTTGTGTACTTGGAGAAGAGGGTACGTTTCTGGCCCGAGGGTCCACCTACATCTAATCACATTCACTGCCGCCCACGTCATGATCAACACGCCGTCACACAGATCTTAATCTAGGGAAACATGGGTAAATCCCACCAAAAAAAAATGCCAGCATGCTCAGGTGCTCCTGATGTCATGGGAATACACAACACACACACATATTTACACCCGCCCCACCCCTGAAGAGACACACACACACACAGTCTGTATAGCACCAGAGCTCTGGTCCAGATGGCTCCTCCATGTGTCGACAGCGTTGGGAGCTACTGGGTTACAGAAGACATCTGTTACGCCGATGAAGGCGGTGGTGGCGCTCCGACCGTGCGAGAGTGTGTGTTTGTGTGTGTGAGAGTGTGAACCACGCTACGCTCCAAAGGTGATTCACTACCTGAATGAGGCTCTGGCAATGCTGCAAGGTGACGGTGTCATTTATCATTAAATCTGGTGTCGCCCGGCGTACACCAGCAGCCGCTTCATTCATCTCTTTCTCTCGCCCTGGGCCAATACGGATATCATCCCGCCTATTTCTCATTCTCCTGCACCCTCTTTCACCTTGTTAGACTGTGCCACTTTGCCTGTAAACATCTGTTTGTGATGCTTTTGTTGATGTTGAGAGGGTCAGAGAGGGAACCAGGCTCCCACAGGCATGGGAAACCGTCATATTTATGCAAAATGTCAGGTTTAGGCAGAGACTTTGAGTTTAATACTTTTATTGAATGCTGAAAATGTAAAAATGTGTTGATTTAAATAGGTGATGAAAGTTTCCATTGTGAATATGGATTTTCTTGAAAATATTTAATTGGAAACCAATTGGTCTTTTTAAATGTATAATCAAAAAAATATATATTTCCATTTGTAATTCTAACTTTATATTTGTCTTTTTGGATGTATAAATGACTAAAATTATTTATTTAAAAAAAAAAAAAATTTGATCAATGAAAGCTTCCAATTTAATTACCAAGCGTAACGCTAGTTCTGGTAGGTCAGGCCAAGACAAGCCAAGACTCTTAGGGATATACATGTATGGTCCTCCTGTATTATCAGCAGTTTTTAGGTTGCTCAATAGTTAATTAACCTCCTTCATCCCCAGCTCCTCCTCTCATCCAGTCAGGATTTGCCCTTCTGATTCTCCTTTGCATTAGACTAATTTTATTAAATTTTTATTTTTATTTTATTACAAAGTTTATTAATTAAAGTAATGAAAGTTATCAACATTTATTTATATATATACATATATATATTACCTGCCTGAAAAATAGTCTTTTTTTGGATGTAAAATTATAAATTATAAAAATCTGTCAATTCTAAAAAAACGAACAACTTTTAATTAGGGTAGTACTGAAAGCATTTATCCTAAATATACATTTTACAAAATATTAATTGTAAAAGGAATGTTCTTTTTGAGTGTAAAGTGACTGAAATGATTGTTTTTAAAAATAGCTCTTCTTTTATTGAAAATATTTAAATATTTTATTTTATTTATTAAGTTATATTATTAAGTGTGTAATAAATAAAACAAAAATCAATTTATAAAATCAATTAACTGTAAAAGACTCAATTTCCATATTGAATATACGTTTTTTTTTTAAGATTATTTAATTGGCATCAATCAATAGAAAAAAATTTTTATTATTTAAAGGGCTTGGGAACCTGTGTGTATTAGTTCTGTAGTTCATGGCAGAAGTGATATGTACTTGGATTTGTGACTTTCTGCATGTGTCTGTTGAGGGACTTTCTGATGGTTGGATGATGAATGTGTGTATCTGTTTGAGAGCGCGTGTGTTGTGCGAGGAGGCGTTATATATGGCGTTTTTTGACAGGTCAAGGTTTGTTTGGCGGCCAGCTTGTTAGCGTGGCGAGACTGGAAGGTCACGGGAGCGTTTGATTGGCTGCCAGTGTGCCTGAGCATTGGGGCTGGCACAAGACAGAAAGAAATAACACATAACCCATGATTTTACCACACACAAATGCACAGGCTAATGTCTGAGATCATGGAAACTGTCAGTTGCAGTGCTAGAGGTGTGTTTAGCAGTGATTTTCAGCACCTTACAGAGATGCTTGTTTTGATGTAGCCATAACTTCACTTATTATAATATTAAGAATATTAAATAATTCTATAATAATATTTACTGTATTATTATTATTCATACACATTTTTGTATGTGTGTGTATAATACAGCAAGTATTTAGAAAATGTTTACATGTATATATACATTTATATGTTTATATTCTTATATTTTAAGTTATATATAAATATATTTAATATATAAACACCATGTACATGAATGTGTTTTTATTTATATATATACTCGCAATTATAATCTTCTATATATATATATATATATATATATATATATATGAATGAATATATGTATACATGAATCTTAAACATAAATTAATGTTTACATATATTATTAATTTTTATTATTTAAAATAATAATAATAATATGTTTGTTGCAGTACACAATCATATTGTCTATAAAGTTTGTTTAGCTCTCCCACAGATTAGCTCCACACGGATACCATATGAAATCATTTTTTGTGCGGTTTGTTTGTTTAAAACATAATTAATTCTCAGTGATCTTGTGTCAATATCACACTCATTTTTTTCCAGCAGACAGTGTTGCACTTTTAAGTACTGTAAAACGTTTTGTGACAATTTCTCTATAATTTGCCATTTAAAGTATATATATATATTATAGACTTTTGACAGTAACTTTTTTGGCATTTAACTCTTTCAGGGTGGCAGAAATTTGTTCAAACGTGACATTAGCATAATTAGCAGATTCGTGGCTTCCTCGCGCGGTTCTTTAACATCTTAAATGGGGTTTTTAAATCACCACTTAGGATAATTGTTTCCCCCAAAACCAGCCACAGGATTTGATGGTAAACTCCTTTTCCTTTCCTTCCCGAGTCCTGACATGTTTGGCCGTGTTTCTGGGTCACTGGGTGAGCCCGGTGTATATTCAGCCCTGCCAAGCTCAGGACAGCTGAAACAAGAAGCTCCGCAGCCTCAGCTTGACATTTATAGGATCAGGACGACACATTAATGCGGCGTTATATATGAGAAGACCAAACCATCACATATTTTTAACTTTTATTTCCCTCATCATTCTCGCATCACGCTTCCCGTCTGTCCTCCTGTTTTTGGCGCAAGCTTTTGAACCTGTCACTGGAACAGAAGCGCTAGTGTTTGACTTTTTCTCTCAGTGCTGAAAAGTCAAGTGAAAGCCTCTGATTTGGTTCCCCAGGTGAAGTTTTAAGAGTGTTTGCATGTCAGAGTCTGTACACAGCTAGCATTTACGGTTATTTGCTCATTTGCATTTGGTTTGTGAAGACGTGTCATCCGGTTTGGTTGGCATTAAGTATGCGGTCGCTCGAATGAGTCCATCTGAACACACATTCAGACATAACAGACTTCATTTAGTGCTAAGTGTTTGTATAGTATGGTTTTTTATTGGCTTGTCATCTGTAAATTGATCAACTTTGCTGACTAGTAGAAACTTGTTGAAGAGGTGTAGTGCAGAACTACTCAATAATGTTTAAATTGCAGATTGTGATCTCTTTTTCATGCTTTTGGGGAAAAAAGGGTAGCGGAGGCTAAGTGGGATGCACATAAAATTAACATTATTAAAGTTATAAAATGTTTTATACTAATTTATATATAAATATTGAGACACTGAAGACAGAAAACTACATCTTAAAATATATTCTATTTAAATTGAAAAAGGTTATTTTAGATTAGAATAATATTTAACAATATTACTGTTTTCAAAAAAAAAAGCATTGGTGAGCATATGAGACATTATGTACATTTAAAATTGTACCGACCCCAAATGTTTGGATGGTAGTGTATGTATTGATATATCACTAGCTGTTGAAAACAAGAATAGTGTGAAAATCCTGAAATTCATGCTTTGACTCTTTCCTTTGAGATTTGGTGATTTGGAAATGACAGACAGACAGACTGACACGAGTTATTCCGGGATCTGCTGTCGTGGCATCTTTTTTCCCACTTACAGCTGCATAGAGACCCTTCCCGGCCCTGTCCCGACCCCTATCCCACTCTTTCCTGCACTCCACTGCTTCAAAACAAAGCTCGCACCCTGGACCTGTCACCACTGCAAAAAAAGTTATTAAGCAACATTTCACCTCGTTTTCCAGTATATTCCTTAAATGCATTTACTTTAGTCAACATCTTATTCATTTATGCTTAATATATATTTGTAACATTCTTAAGATGAAGCAATTTGACAGTGATGTAAGAAAAATACATACAAATACATCTTTATTTTTCTACCTCATTGGCAAATACCTCTTTTTCTTGTTAAATATGTTTTTGCTGGAAAATGGGGCAAAGTGCTGATTAATAATTATAATTTTTTTGCAGTGTGATTGGCTTCTGTATACTTCACAGCAAACAAAACCACCTAGCAGTGTCTTATCTGTAGATTCAAAGGATCATTTTTAGTATTATTATCAGCAGATCTGTCGTATTTTAGAAGCTGACATGGATAAGATCTTTTTTTTTTTTTAGATGAAGATCAAGAAGCAAAAACCCTGTTTGATTAAATCCACATCTCTGTTCTGCCATTTTGTTGATCCCATTTTTACCAGGACTCTCGTCGCCTGGTTCTCTTAAGAAGTCGGGGAAATTCGATTTCAGCGCTCTGTCCGGCCATACGAGGTCTGCACGCATGCCGTTCACCCATCACCCGCTGCCCATGCTGGCAGGTGTAAGACCAGGTGAGAGTTCAGAGCCCCCCCACCCCACCTCCCACATCCCTCCCCCTCCTGTCCTGCTCCCTCACGCCCCTCCTGCTGGGGTCGGATGTGGTGACGTTCGGGGAGAGGCGAGGTTGTGTTCACGCCACGGTCGGGTCGGGTGAAGGCGTTCGCCATTCGGCCCCCCCACCCCTCACCCTCTTTCTCCTCTGTACTGAGGCTGATTTGTCTTTTTTGTCTGTCTGTCTGTCAATGTGATTAGTTGGTGATTGGTCTCTCCATTTCCCGACTTCATTCTCCCTCCGCTAGAGGCGTTGTTTCACCGGCAAGATGCACGTGAGCTTGTGAAATGTTTCAAATTGCTGTGCAGCTCTGATCAAAGTACATATCCACTCTCCTTTAATACAAGACTTACATGATTAGAGGACTGCATTTTCAAAAATGTTCTGAAGTATTTTATCATCTATTATCAATTGAGATGAAAGAGAAGAAAAAAAATGAATAAATGTGCCAAAATTAGACATCACATATCTTGTCATCAAATTAGTGGCGTTTGTACATGTACTTTTTTTGTAGATGGTTTTGTAAATTAATACACACTAGTTGACCCATTATTAATTCTTTCAGAGAGATATTTAAAAATTACAAAACTATGATAAACAGCCCCACTCACAGACAAACAGATAGATGGATGGATGAATGGATGACAGACAGTGATAGATGGATAGATGGATGGATAGATAGACGGATAGATAGATGGATGGATGGATGGATGACAGACAGTGATAGATGGATAGATAGATGGATGAATAGATAGACGGATGGATGGATGGATGGATGACAGACATTGATGGATGGATAGATAGATGGATGACAGATAGGTAGATAGATGGATGGATGGATGGATGACAGACAGTGATGGATGGATGGATGCATGAATAGGTGGCTGGACAGAATGATAAACATAAAAATAGATGCATAGATAGACTGAAGATGAATGGATGGATGGATGGATACACAGACATACATACAGACAGATGGACGGATGTATGGATGAATGAATTAATAAATTAATTGGTGGGTGGGTGGATGGACAGAAGGATAGACGTACAACTAGATGGAGCGATAGATAGATAGATAGATAGATAGATAGATAGATAGATGAAAAGGTGGATGGACAGAAGGATAGGCATACAAATAGATTGATCTATAGATAGATAGACTGAAGGATGGATGGATGGACAGACTGACAGAGAAAACATACAGATAGATAGAGAGATAGATAGACAGACTGATGGATGAATGGGTGGACAGAAGGATATACATACAAATAGATGTATCCACAGACAGATAGGTGTTTTTGTGTTGTGTATTGAGATGATCTGCTGGTGTTCTGTGAAGGCTCTTGTGTGGTCGTGTGTTGTGTGTAGAGGTTGTGTTTGGGCTGTTGTTGTGGAGTCACTCTTGGTGGGAGGGGTTCTTTGGTGGTGGTAGTTTACGGTGCCATTTGCCGCCTTCTTGAAGCCTTGGCTTCGTCCCATTCCCTAATGGGATTAAAGGGTGGATGATAAAAGCGTGAAAGAAATGGAGGAAGAGGAGGGAATAGCAGTCTGCGTGGCAGAGAGGGTGAAAAGCAGGGCTTTGGCTGGGAGCGTTTGGGTTACAGGGAGGCTCTGGAAGTTGGCAGACTGTCCCGGGCAGCTGGGGGCCCTGCTTGGCTGGAGGAGACAAGACCCCTCACCCCTCCACTCGCTGGTTGGAAGATGAGCGCAGTGTTATTCTTCATGCAAATGAGAGCGCATCATGACTTCTCAAGAACTACTGCAGTTCGTTCACATTAGGGTTGTGCTGATACAAATATGTACCAATATTGCAATTTTATTTCTCGTTGCACATCGTATCAATGTTTTATTTGTTTATCTGTGCTTTTCATTCAGATTCAAGAAGCAGGTTGTCTAAAGTACAAAATCTGTAACTCATGTTCAAGTTGAAGCAGTCTTTCATATTTGGGGTTGATTGGCAGTCGACCATGTTAAAGTTTGGGGTCTCTGTTAGCAAGTTGTAGTAAAAAATTATCTTCATTCATAATGAAATACTATGATAACATAACAGAAATGAAGATTTCACTCATGGTGGTGTCTGTCTGAACAATTTTGAGTTTGTCAAAAGAGCGTGTTAATGAAAGAAATCTGTAATTGATGTATTTATGTCGTTATTTATGAATAGTTTTTCTATATGGGATTTTTCAGGCAAACATTTATTTATAATTATAATATAAATCTAGAATTAGTAAAAGCTTAACCTTGGATTTCAAAAATGTGATTATATAACGATTTATGTTTCTGAATTTTTACATATGAGGACGTCCTGTAGAAGGTTTTGATTTAGCTCTGTTCTTGGAACAGCTTTTTGTCTGATCATTGTAAACACACACACACACACACACACACACACACACACAGAGTTTACCTGAATTGATTTCCATCACTTCCATCTCATGTCATCTATTGTATCCTTGTGTGTCAGTCTCGCTCATTGCTGATATACTTCTAGCACTGACACAAAACCTGTTACTGACCTCTCTCTCTCTATGTGTATCTGTCTGTCAGCAGGAAGTCCCCGTGCCTCTGCTTCCTCCCTGCACTTCCCCTCACCTTCCATCATCCAGCAGTCCAGCCCTTACTTCACCCATCCCACCATCCGATACCACCACCACCCGGGACAGGACCCGCTCAAGGAGTTTGTGCAGTTTGTGTGTGCTGACGGATCAGGACAGGCTAGTGGTCAGGTAAGAGGAAGTGACCTCATACTGGAAGTGATGATCTGACACTGGGGTCAGTTGATTGCTGATGTAACTTGCTTTGCTATATGTATTGCAAAATTGTTTAAGGTTTATATAGATATTCATAGACTGGTTAATAGTGAATACTGGAAATGGTATCATATCATACTACTCATACTAGTTTTGTTTACCTTAAAACAAATAATGCAGTATGCAACCGAGGACTGTATCCAACAATGCAAGCGTTACACTAGTATTCCATTTAGAATGTAAAGATCGTCACATTCTACTTTATAAAACATTATCATTGCAGACCATAATGTAGGCCATTTTACTAATTTGTAAATACGGAGTATATACTTCGAAGTATGCAGCTATTTAGAGATAAGAAAGTAAGGTTGAGGAAAAAAACCTTAGCTTTAACTATTTGCCTCAGTCTAGCAAAAACTCTAGCCTCAAGTATGAAGTGAATTTATATTTGAAAAGTTAATGTTATCAAGCATTTAAAGAAAAGTTGTGGTTATGTCATATTTAGCACACATTTATAGTTTTCAATTCACTTTTATTGTTTTTTACATTATTTATCTATAATAGACCTAAACCCAAATCCGAACCTAAATCTACATTAATTTGGATTTTATAATTTAATAATTTAATTATTCCTAAAAACTTTTTTTTTTGTTTGATGTGGAACTAACATTATCAACTGTATTACTTTTGTTTGCATTTCTTACAACACGAAACAACCTCCTTCTGTCTCCAATGCAAACAAATGTGTGCGTTCCTTGTCTTTGAGGTCGACCAATCGGTCATTGTTATGTATCTTGTGCTTGTCTAGCCGATCTTGAGTTAATCTCTCCTTCTCTGTCCACTTCCACGATAAAAAAACCCATCTGTGCAACAGCTGACGACCTCTGCGTGTTTCTGCATAGAGCGCATCCCTCCTCAGATTTGCTTGTACCATTTTTTTAGCGTCGTGAACGTGGCTTGGTTTTTTGCGCCCTGGTTTTTGATTTAAAATCATTACATGGACCAAAACTCCCCTCACCATTCGTGCGTCCATTTCTTCTTCTTCACCTTCTGCCTAGAGTCCTCCATTTTATTTTTTCCAGCTCCTCCACTGCTCCTGTCTGTGCCTGTGGTGAAGTCAACACACAAACAAACACGAACACCCCTTCATAAACAAAAGCAAACAGACATTCATTCTTTTGGTTGTTTCCCTCTCAACACTCTCCACTACCAGCCACCCCCCCATTCCTTTTTTTTTTCGGAGTTAGCCTGCGTTGTTTTTTTCCATTTGTGGGGTGTCGGGCGTGTCCGTACTCCTCACCCTGTTTGTGTCATCTGCAGCCGAACGGGAGCGGCCAGAGCAAAATGCCGGGCTCCTTCTTGCTGCCTCCACCCCCCCCTGTGGCGCGTCCAGTGCCCCTCCCAATGCCAGACTCTAAATCCAGCAGCACGCCCCCCGATGGCGGACTCACCTCACCCACATCTCCGTGTAAGTGACCCGACCCCCCCCCCATTCCACCAAACCCCTTGAAGATCCCCAGTCGTCTAGCCACAGCTGGACCGCTTTTTGCCATTTAGTTTGTCTTCCTTAAGTTAAAATGAAAGGCCCATTATTCGTAATTTTCGCCGAACGGTGGGTCAGAACTAGTCATTACTACTTTTTTTTTTTCCTTCGTGTTTTTATGTGTCCTAGTTTTGAGGCAGAAATTTGAAAGATTTAACAGCCATCAAAATATCACTAGAAGTGCGGAGCTCATAAAGGGACGTGGTAATGGGGGAATAAGATGGAAGGAAAAATGTGCGTTGACTGCAAATGCAAAACTTGCTTTTAAATTTCCAACAAGAAATCTTGCAGCCACTTGGAAAATGTCTGCATTCTCTCGAAAAATTATTACTGATCCCCTGAGAAAAATTTTGCAATAGAATGGAAAAGTTTTGTAACATTTCTCGGGGGATCACAATACACAAAGATCACAAAGCTTCTCTGGGGAATAATTTTTTCACGAGTGAATGCAGAATTTCTCAAGGGAACGCAATAATTTTTTTCACATTGTAATGCCAATGTTTTTTGAGTGAATGCAAAGTTTCTTGGGGGAACGGGATATTATTAACAATATGATACTTTTGCAAAAGAACGCAAAATTCATCCAGGTTTTTTTTTTTTTTTAAGTGAGCACAAAGTTTTGGAATTTAATGCTTTACTCTGTAAGGGAATGTAACATGTGGGGGAACGCAGAACTTTTGGAAGGGAACGCAAGAAAGATTTGCAAGTGAACACAAATAGTTTTGGGGGAACACAGTACTTTTGCAAATGTTTTACGATTGAGCATAAAGTTTTTTCAGGAACAATACTTTTGCAAGAGAGCACAAACATTTTGTGAGCAAATTCTAAATTTCTTGGGAGAATGCAAGTGAAGGAAATATCGTAGGTGAATGCTAGACATTTGTAAGAGAATGCAAAAATTTAGTGAGGTAATATTTTATTGGGGGAAAAATACGTTTGCAACCAAGTTTCATAGTGGAACAATACATTTGCGAGCAAACACAAAATGTATCGGGAGACAGCAATGCCTTTGCAAGCGAATGCAACGTATTTTGGAAGAATGCAAATGTATTGCAAGGAATCAATGCAATGCAGGAGAATGCAAAGGTTTTGCAAATGCAGAAAATATTTTTTCCTCCCATCTCGTATTTTATTCCATGACCATGTCCTCTGTATTGGCTCTGTATTAAAGGGTGCAAATTTAGGGCAGTTAAAGTGGACTCCAAAATACATTTTTTAAAAGTGCTTTTTAGTTCAAACTTTTTTCAAAATGCCGCTATTATTGTACAATTCGCTTGACCTCATTATTTTGTGGCAGTTCTGGCGCTAAAATCAAACCAAGATGGGAGAATCTGTAACTACCAAACTGAAGAGACCAGCTTAGACCCTCTTGAACTTATATTCTAGTCCAGGTCGGTGTGCGCTGGTCAAATTGCATTGCAGCCGTGATGTGAAAGGGCCTTTACACTCCCGAATACAACATCCATGCTTTGTAATTTTACGTTGGTTTCATTTGAGTTTGTTTTGGTTACGTTCACATTGCTGGTTAGCTTTTGGCCTGTGGAAATGTGATAGTTGAGCTCCAGTGCTGGTCTAAAGGTCAGTTCATCCTGTACATGAACCAAATTTGGGCCGTTCTGAAAGGAGGTGGCATATCGAGGTGGATAATCAGACATACTGTAAAATATTCACTCACCACAGACGGGGCACTGGACGGAGCACTTTTCCTCCTTTCTATCATGTTTCTTATTTTTGTTTTTTGTTTCTTTTCATTGTGTTATCTTTCATTGTTTCAATAGTTTTTTATGTTGTTTGTGTGTGTCTTTTTATGTGTTTATATGTTGCTGATTCTCCAGAACGCACTTAACAGAGGTTTTTTTGTTTTGTTACAGCATTACACATACAGTATAGAGATAATGCATAATGAGTTTACCATGGTTAATGGGAGTTGTTCGGGGTAAAGATACAAAACAAATGGCCTGAAAACCCCTTAACCATAAAAGAAAATACACATAGCCTCTCGCAACTCATTGTTTTTATATAATGGCCATAACAACATGGCACAAACAGTCGGTAAATAATTAATAACTAATAATAATTAATAACAATAAACAGATTTATTCTGCCCAATAGTTTAGTTTTGTTGTGTTGTGTTTAATTTGCACTAAATTAGTATCTAGTTTTGCAGTTACAGCATATTATATATTAGTTTATTTATTAAATATTTATAATATAGAATTTATTTACATATTGCATATATCAATTCTATATATATAGAATTTATTTGCAATGATGTAGAATCCAGTTCTGCAATCACAGGAGTTCATATATTGGCATTTCCATTTTATATAATTAGATTCTATATTGTAAAATTGTTGTAGAATTAAATTCTGTAATCTTAAGAGTTTCTATATTAGCATTTATATATTTATAATATATAAATCTATATTAAGATAGAATTTATGTGATTATTAGTGCAAATGATATAATTCTGCAATCACAGGTTTAAATGTTTCTGTTGATATTTTACATATTCTGTATAATATAGAATTCAATTCTATGTTAATTAACAGCATTAATGTAGAATTTCATGAACAAAGCAGCTTCTTTGTTGCCTTTTTGAGTGTTTGCTGATCAAAGCACTAACAGCAAACTGTAGAACAAATACAGCTCTTTGAGTTTGATTTCTCCATGTTTTTACACACATACTGATTTATGTTAGATCTTTATATCTGATGAACAGTTTCATCACGGAGTCCATCAAATAAATCCGAAACCAAACAAAAACTGCCCTAAATTTGATAATGACTTGAATCGATTTGCTGATTCAAACACCTTTTCAGTCTATTGATCCTCAACCGTGTGAACCAAGAACAGTCAAACATAAGTGTATTTAATGATTCATTCTCACATTACTGTTGTTTGCCAATAAGTCAGTTCTGTACAGAAGTTTGTTTCCACGATATATTTCATGAAATCCACACTATGAATCTTTGCAGAATCGATTGATCTTTTCAATTAGATCACATTGACTTGCTTTAGTACCTTAGCAATTGCACGTGGTGATTTTAAGAAATAAATATAAGCTTTTTAAAAACATATTTATATTTCTGTCTCTCTTTCTCTCCCTCAGCATACTCCACGCCAGGCTCCACAGCTCCCAACAGGTTTGTCAGCATCGGATCACGGGACAACAACTTTCTGAACATACCCCAGCAGACGCAGGTGATTCTTACTGCCTCAAAACTTTACAATTATGAATCTTAGCAAGTTAGCCCGCTCTGTCTTTCCTGGTTTCCCATGATGCTCTCTGCTCTGCGGTGTCTGGCCCATCTGGAGCAGGTCTGTGATAACTGGAGCTGATTGGCGTGGTGTAGTTGATTTGAGCGTTGCGAATGTAAGGCCACCGCACTGCACCGCACCTCCTCCATCACCCAGTACTCTTTAGTCATTAATGTGTAAAGTACACCCGCCCCAGGCCGGCTCCCTGCTCCTCAACACATGGTGACCATCTGAAGCCGCTAACTCACCCGCTCTCACCTCCTCCCTCTGCTGGTCGGCCTCTCTGGATTTCACCATTTATTTTCCTCCACTCCTCATTTCCACCTTCTTTAACTCATTTCTCGACTCGCTATCGCCCTCTGCTGGTGACGTTTATTTTTCTTCTCTCCCGTCGAGACTCTTTGGCAGTGACTTCGCTTGGTCTGATTTTGCACACTTTCCAGTGTATTCACCCTAAATTTTAGAAGGCAGGGAAAGAACTTTTTTCAGGCTCTCACGGAGATAAACTTCTTGATTGTGCAATTTAACAGCGAGTTATGATAAGTAAACGTTTTGCGAATACTCGTTATTTGCAGTTGAGCTTATTCAATTTTTTTTTTTTTTTAAATATGCATTGAGAAATGATTTAGCTACAAACATTGATAAAACATGTTAATGTTACACTACAATAGTAAACTTTTGTATTGTGCATTGACAAGGTACATTAATAATTTTAATTCAATGTAATTCAAACATTGATAAAGAAATGCAAAGCATGGCAGCAAAGCAGCAGGGAAAGGAAATTCTTATAATTGTTTCACAACAGAGAAATGTTTATTTTATAAGTATTTTTATTTGTTACTGTTAGGAATATTTGCACTGAGAAAATGCAATTACAATTGTAATTTAATATGAAACAAACATTAAAAAAATGTATTCATTTATCTTTTATTTTATTTTTTATTTTCTTTAGTGTAATCCGCTGATAAAAGCCAGAAGCATTAAAATTAGTGCCTTATTAATTGTAATTCAGTGTAATTTAATTTAAAAACATTTCATAATAAACAAACATTGCACAAAAATGGCTTTATTAGGTTATTGGTCATAAATGAACAGAACTAGAGCAAGTAAAGGTTTGTGGTACTTCCTTTTTGTGAATTGTTAATGGATTATTTCGTTTTTTTATACTAAAATGTACAATGAATAGGTGAATTAATAATTGTAAAAATCACTGAAACATCAATTTTGTCAGAAGACACGAAGCAAAGATGATGCTAATGAAGAGAAAACATCCTGTCAATATTATTTTATAAGAAACCATGCATTGAGAAAAAAAGATTCTGCAGGTCCTGCATCATGAAATGCATCATTGATAATGCAGATACACATTAATGTACTGACATTAAAACTATTTGTGTTTTAAAAAAATGTGCAATGAGAAAATGCATTAATAATGTTAAAAGTCATCAAAACATTTTTTTTTTTTTACATTTTCTTTTGAATAACAAAGTGCACACTGAACAAAAAAAGACATAAAAGATCATGTTTGAGATCTAATGCTAATCTCATGTAGTGACATTTAACATTTTTAAGCGTGTCTTTGATATTTTGAATGCTGTACGTCCGTACTCTCAGCATCAGGCGGTTCAGTCAGAAACACCAGAAAAGAAGTGTAGAAATGTGAGACGGGAACGGAGAAAAGAGAGGCAAAGTTGAAGCTCAGCCCCTAAACTGAAAAGTCACGTCTCAACTGTCTGGTTGCCCGCAGCAACGAGACATGATGTCACAGGCAGTTGAAGTTGAACTTGAGGGTGGGGGGCAGAGCTGGTCACTGCCAAGGATTACGGGGGGAAGATGGGAGGAGTACAGCTTACAGGGGAAGAGTTACTTGGCCCGAGTGGCTGTTGGGCTGGAGCCCGGGGCGGGCGGCGGGGAGACGTGCCGGGGTGTTTGCGTGACCTGCAAGAGTCAACCAGAACAAAAGTTACCCGTCGCCCCTCCTAACAGAACCTCTCAGCCAAAGTGCTTCCAGGATTTGACTTCCAGAGAGTTTTGTAAAACCAATCAGGAGTAACAATCCCGCTCTTGTTTGAATGAGGAGCCCAGCTCTCGCCATCGTCCCGAGTCACACATCAAACGCTCCAGCACTTTTTCACTTCACCACCCAACAAGAGCTCTTGTGAAAGTACATTTGTCTCACAAGGCAAGGTATGTGAGCGGATTAGATATAAAAACATTATATTTAATATACCGTGAAAGAAAGTAGATGCATTATATGTAAGCGTATTTTAAATGTTTTTTATATATAAAATATCATTTATCTATCATTCTAAGAGTAACAAACTATTACAAGATCGGAAGAGCGA
>JAUCNO010003303.1:0-32204 GCA_032353835.1 Enteromius viviparus | reverse complement strand
AATAAAATAAAACAAAATAAATATATATAAATCACGGTTTATAATAATATTAATCAAAAACACTATTTACAAAAAAAATTATAATGACAGCTAAAATTGTAAATGTAGTATAAAAATTAGGTAAAACATAACATAATTTACTTTAATGTGATTACATTTGCTCAAAAAAGTTAATTATGTGACTATATTACATGATTGTACATAACATTTCCATTATTTAAAAAAAAGTATTAAGTATTGAAGGTAAAAAGGTTTAAGAAATGTTAGAAATGGTATAGAAATATTGTATTTTATAGAAACATTCAATAAAACGTTTTATAGAAATACCATAGATTTTGTTAAGAATTTAATTTATTTTATGAGCTATTGTTTTCATCATCATATTAGGACCGGTATCTCAATCTAGCATTTAAAACACAAAAAAAGAATGAAATAACACATGATAAATAAATTAATAACCCCCAACAAATGTCATTCCCTCGTGAAGACTCACTTAATTTAAAGGTGTAGTGTTTAAATAAGAAATATTGTTAACTTAACCCAAATAATAAATAGCTAAATTACATAAAAAAAAAACATAAATTAAAAATAATTTAATTTAACATGACATTTAATTTAAATGTAATTTAAGTTAAATTTTTAAATACTGGAATCAAAAACAGAGAGAGTTAAAAGTAATAGTAAGATGAGATCACGTATGGGCAAGCTGCATCATAGTGGTAACATACTTTATCGTTTCTCTCCGAAAGGAACTTCAGTCGCTGTGCTCGCTTGTGCATGAAAACTCCGTCGAGGTGTCCCGTTTCCACGGAGCGGATCTCAATGGCTTTCTCTCCCCAGCCCATGATCTGGTTGGAGTGGATGTAGGCTGCAGAAGGGGAGGGGGAAGGTAGCGAATACATAGAAAAGACAAAAAGAAATGTGACAGGAGAGCGCTGACACCAAATACAGTACATCATCAGAACACCCCGTTCCTCAACGACTTCTGACGTCCAACAGCAACTCCAAACTAGCCCAGATCCAATGAAAACAAGCCTGCCAAAGCCACCCCACATCAGGAGGTCATTATTGCAGCAGTTTCTGAGCATCACAAATTTAATCATGATTGAAATACCAGTGCTTATGGACATTATTAATCTTTCATTTTCTAATTATCCAGTTCCAGAACTCTTTGGATACTAACATGAACTTTCTCCGAGGACTTCCTGTGGCTGATTTAGAGCCCTTCATAGAGATAATAATGATTAGGTTGTTTTGACTTCCTTTGCTGCTGATATCTTGTGTAGAGAATGCATTTATGTTATGAGTTATGAATTTTACTTTGTTATGAGTGCAGAATCACTGAAGAGTTGAACAGAATTTGGCTGAAACGTTAATTAGTTTGGAACTGAGGGGGTGGGCGGCCGCTGGTCTACATCTGAACCCTCAGTATCAGCCAACAAATGACAAAAGACATCTAAATAACAACATTAACATTCTGCACGGATGAGAGATGAAAACACATATACAAACAGACATTAAAGTTGGAAATTAATTTTAGAGACACATGGCACATTATCTGGATGCATGATTGTAGCAAGACACCAATATTTACATTTAAAAAGACAACAATAATTTCACTGAAACTGATTATGATCTCTTTGTCCTGGTTAAATGTAAAAATAATTAAAAATAAAATATGTTGGATAGAAAATTTTAATTTTAGGAAAAATCTAATGATTACACCCCAAAATCAAGAGAAAATATTTTAAATTAAATTTTTGCATGAAAAAAAAGAAATACATTTTAGAACCATGTTTTTTTGCATCGTGAAATTATATATTATTTTTGATGATAATTAGACATCTGTCCATTTGTAAAATCCTAATGGCCCTAAAAATAAGCTCTAATAATTTTCTTTACAAAAAATCCATTTAAATAAATCAAATAGGCTAAATAAAATGTTGAAAGTAAATCTCAACAAAACAGGTTACAATCCACTTCAAAATCAAGAGCGAAACAATAATATGAAGAAAATCAAGCATATATTTTAGTTTATTAGTTTTTTAAAATGACAATTAAACACATTTTCATATAATAATAATAAGAATAATAATAGCAAAATGTCATAATGTCCTAAAACCGGCTCTAATAACTAAAAATAGAATAAATTTAAATTTATCGACTGAAAAAAAAAAAAAAAAGGATCACGTTTCACTATAAAGTCAAAAGGAAGAAATAATATATTATTTTTGCACGGAAACCAACATTTTTTTACAGTTGCATATGCAAACAGCATCCTAAAATAGGCTTAATATTTATATTCAGATTTTAAAGTGAAACATAATCCAGACATTTTTTATTTTATTTTATTTTATATTTATTTATATATATATATTTTTTAAATGAGATTCACCCAAGGGTGATATGAAACTAAACAAGTCCCAGAGTCAAACCTTGGGCTTTTGATCAGAAACTAAATTAAAGGATTAAAAGTTATTAATAACAAAGACTTATACTGGATAAACAGTGTAAACAAAACAGTACACAAGAAGATGTGCTACACATACAGACAAACATTTCACTCTTTATCAGGGTTTAGTTTAGCTGGGCCGGGGTGGGGTGGGGTGGGGCGGCTCTATCGTCTAGTTAAGTGAGGGACAGGAAAGACAGAAAAGCAATGAGTGGACAAAGACATGCGTGTATGTGTGAGAGGACCGATTCAGATTCTAAGGGGTGTTGGGGACGGTCGGGTGCTCTCGCACAGACCGCCATTAGGGCTCTAGAAGGAGAACAGGAGCGTTTTGTGTGAAATAAACAACCAAAACCTACCAACAGAGGTGGGCATCTCTCCCCACTGGAGCACCACGTCTTTAGTGATTCTGCCGTATGTGTTCACATAGACTCCCTCATCTTCATAACACAGAAGCATCTCCATGCCGTCGGTCTTGGGAAGCACCACAATGGCGTGAGGGGTAACACTGCCCTGAATCTGGGAAGGGAGGGGTGGGCGCAGATGAGCCTTGGGGTGACAAAAAAACGAGCCGCAGTGCAAAACATTCCCCACTAGGTGACGCTCTCCCCCCTCCCCCGGGTGGCCCTGATAGTCATGTCTCGTGCTGAGGGTGGCCAGAGCTTCTCCCTTCGAGAAACTGCTGCAACAATCGAGACTCCTGCCCTCCGCTCGACCGCATCGGAGCGGTTTGGCTGCTTTGGTTCGTGTACGTGTTTGGTTTGTCAAAGGTCGGAGATCGGGGACATGTTTTCTTCTTACAGTGGAGATACTTTTCTATCACACTTGATAATGTTAGAACAATAATGGCAGTTACGTGCAGTGTAATGAAATCTGTTTTGGTCAACTTCATAACCACTCATCTGCACACAGAACATTCATACGTCTTGCTCTAAACTGTGTAACCAGGGTCCAAAATTTACATTTTTAATTGTTTTTATTACTAATATATATATATATATACACACACATATACATATTCATTATTATTAATTAAATGTATTTTTTAACATACTTATTTTATGTATTTAAAAACAGATAAATCTTAAAAGTAAGATTATTTTTATTATGTTTTTAATATTTATTTTCTTTTGAAGTCTTTTGAATTCAGTAAAAAATGTTAAAAAATTCAGCTTTACTAGCACACCAATAAAACACATTTTAAATATATTTCAATACTTTAAAAATAATTTTAAATAAATTAAATAGAATTTAATAATTTAATAAAATTATTATAAAATTATATTAGTAATAATAAAATAATAATATATTTGTAATAATATTTCACAATATTAGTTTCCTTCTTTTTTAATCAAATAAATGCAGTCTTGCTGAGCATAAGAAACATTTCAAAAACAATAAAATGTGTAATTATTCCAAACGTTTGAGCAGTAATGTATAAATATATATATATGTATATATAAACACACACACAGACACACACCATTATATATATATATATATTTATATTTTGTGTGTATATTTATGTGTATACAGTATATATATTTAGTCAATAAAAGTTAACACAACTGGCAAGCGCTTTCTTTTTCTCATCAAATCCAGGATTTAATTGCATTTTGTTTTAGTGTTAAATTTGGTCCCTGTCTGTAATTAAAGGCACATATGTGATACAGACATCAACACTACAGTGCATCCCAGTGTCCCCAGAGACGAGTCGTCCTATTTAAAGTCCCTTAGGATCAGGGTAAGGAGGGGAGAGCTGCCTCCGCTCGGCCTGTCATCACTTACGTGGGACGGAATGTAGATATCGTACGGATTTCCAGAGTCGACATCTATCACGTGAAAACCAACGCTGGAGCCATAGATAACCTTTAACCTCTGACCCTCCTCCACCGTCAGGTCCACGAGCTGAGGCTTGTGCTGAAGATCTGTAAAAGACTTTAGAGAGACAAAAGAAGAGACACTGAAATATACAGTATAAACAATACACAGTATTCCCAAAGAAATATGCTCTGTGCAGGTGTTCTCTCACACACTCACAGCACTAGTCACAAGTACTAAAATAGCTACTTAATTTGCACATTTTGTGCTCTGCGCTGCCAAAAGAGTTCACAGGCTCTTTTTCTTCTAAAGTAATGCAGTTCATTTAAAATGAACACATAAATGTTCTTTTTTAAGGGGGTAAAGTGGGTCTCACTGAAACAAACATCTGTCTTACCTTGAAAGCCATGAATTTGTGGTAAGGTTTGGGCGCCCAGGCATAAATCTCCACTGAGTTCTTCAACGCAATAACCAAGAACTTAATCCTCTCATATTTGACTGTTAAATAACAGATAAGTAAATTAGTAAATAAAGTATTTTACCACATTCTCTGTATCGCTCTCTAAATCAGGGGTGGGCGATATCACCAAAATGAGTTATTTTTGCTTTAAATAAGGTTTTTTTTATGTCAAAATACCCATAGAAATTTAATAATTCTTGTCACCAGTATCAATACCACAAAAACTAAAACTAGTCTAAATCTCTAAAACACTGAAGACAAGTAAACAGTCAGTGATTAAATAAGAAAATAATATATTACTTTTGATCAAAGTGACAGGAGCAGTGAGAGATTTGCTCTCTTTGGTTGTTTGATTAACATTAATGACATACAGCAGGAATAATAGACTGCTGTCCCTTTAAGAGCTGCTTGAATCCAATATACTGTTATACATGCGTTTTCTTTCTCAGCTGTTTACCCTCATTTTCAGACCTAGCCTATAAGCGTTTACAAGGATACTTGCACAGACAGGTATTTTGACACAAAATGGGGAGTATTTAATTGCTCAAGGTGTACAAATTGGCAAAAAATAACTTCACTCCATGTATTCATGCGCACCTGACTTTGCCGCTTTTTCATTTCAGCGGCTAAAAATCAGTTGTTTTTAAACCACGTGAGCATGTAACCGTGATAGAGACGGTAGTCAAAAATCTTTACTGGTTGAAAAATTTCAACTATAATTATGTCTACCGGTATATTGCCCACCCCTACTCTAAATAGTATGGAGCCCCTTAAGGGACATGGTGGAGGAAAAATTCAGGGTGGAAGGAAAAACATTATTTCAAACCTTTTGCATTCTCTCACAAAACTTTTGCAACCACTGGAAGTGTAAAGTAAACAGGAAGTGTCAACTGCTTATGCCAGACAATGCAAAAGTACCTTAAATTTTTCCCACCACCATGTCACTTAAGGGGCTCCGTAAAATAGATATATATATTTTAATTAGATAAGCAAAATACAAAAACAGAAATGCATATGCACACATTTTACAAGTATGATATATATATATATTTTAATGTATATATATTTTGTTCTATAGTTATTCAGGTATTAAAGCATTTATTCGGCCAAACAGACCAAAGGACATACCGACTTTATAATGCACACATCCCTCGAGGTCACCAACAGTAATCCACCCTTGTTTTTTTTCTACCTCAGGGTCATTGTGAAGTATCCTGTTTCTAAGCCATGACAGGTAGTAGACCCTAAGTTTATTCTTTTTGCCTACAAAAAAGAAGAGGAAGTATAAACCACTCATTACAAACAGATAATACACAGGTCTAACGAAAACAACAACATGAAACAGATCTTTGCACAGACAACTAGAGAGCTGATGAACTAACCTGATATGGTGACCAGGACATTGAGACCCTCCAGAACGTCCATCTGCTGAAAGCGCCTGCGGTTGATCAGATTGTAGACTTTGCCCTGACCACTGCGATCTAGTAACATGAGCCCATTTTCTGTTCCTACCAACAAGTTCACTCCTACAGCAAGCAAACGCAATGTAAAAAACATTTGTAGTTAATAATACGGATCGGAAGTGATATGAAAGCATTTATGCTACTTTCATTTTGTCGGAAAAGTCTGGACTCACCCCACAGTGCTGCACACAGGATCTCAGAATTGAAGCGCTTCTTGTACTTGCGGATTTCCGGTGTGTCACTGTGTGGCCTGATATTGGTGGGATTGACATTAACAACTGAAATCTTCCGAGCCTCATTTAGTCTAGCTTGTTCCTGTTCCTGCTCTTGCCTTAGGAGTTCATCTGCAAAATGAGCTGTGCAATCAAATAAAAAGTCTCAATTATTCTTTGCAGTTTATCATCATGTCAAGCATCATGCAGGCTAAACATAAGCACACGTTTTCCACCATCAGAGTGCCAATGCCAGAGTCGCTGCACAATCTAAGCATTTCTACTAAGGAGAAAGCCACCAGCACTGGCACTTTTTACACAGAGAAGAGGATAAGCGGTAAATTACTCACCTGAGGCAGGGTTGTCCTCATCATCCTCTGTGGGAGAGGTCTGATACACACGTGGGTCCACAAAAGGAGTGAAGGAGGCTTTGGACCCACTCCCCATCCCAAACTACCAACATTGAGATTCAGGAGTGAGAAACAAGAATACATACAACATACAAATGGTGTCTACTAATGACTGATTGTAGGCTGCAAATGCAAGCATTTTTGTCCATAGTTGGAACAGTCCATATTGTAACATGGTAGCAGGAAAAGCAAGCACTGCAGAAGTCTTTTTTTTGCAATCAGTATTTTGTCTTTGATTTCCAGTGTGAGAAAAAAGATTTTCATGCACGCACATATACATACACGCACATACATATATGTGTATGAAAATCTTTTCTTATTTCGTGTTAGTTTCCTATTTAGTTATTTCAAAACGTATGCTACTGTTCAAAAGTCTGGGGTCTGTATTGATTAAAAGTTACTGTAAATACATTTACAATGTTACAAAAGTGTTCCATTTGTACTTTTTATTCAAAGAATCTTGAATTAAATTGTAATAATATTTTACATTACTACTTCTTTTAATGTATTTGGTGAGCATGAGATTTAAAAAATTTAAATGTTGAAAATTCAGTTTGGCATCACAGGAATGAATTACATTTTAAAATATCAACATAGAAAGTATTTAAAATTGTAATAATATTTCACATTATCACTGCTTTTAATGTATTTTTATTAAATAAACGTAGCCTTGGTAAGCATGCCATGAGATTAAAAAATATATATATATTACTGACCCCAAACTTTTAAATGAATATATGTTACACGTTTTTTAATTCATTCGTTTTATTAAAAGGACGTTAATAGTTAGAAGAAATATACTGATTATTAATTTATCTTTTTTTTTGCAGTAAGAGCACCGAATCAGGGCACATAAGAAAAGGAAAAATAGGGAGAAAGCATGTTAAATCATAGTAAATGAAATAAGGTGAACAAATAAGAACCAAACAGAAAAGAAGTAAAACCAAGAAAAGCATTGTGAGCTATGAAGAGATCTGGGCGTCTGTGCATCTACAGCCAGATAGTGCATTTAAATCAAATGGGGATGGATTAGAAATTTGTGGGTTGGAGTGCAGGGTGGCTCTAACAGGCTTGTCCATCACCTACTTCAGCCACAGAGTCCAGGTCCAGCCCACTAGAAAGCCGCCCAGGGCCCTCGCCAGGCGAGTGGCTTTGCTGTACTAGATCAGGCAGATTGGAGTTACCGGGGAAACCATTGCTCTCGGCATGACCGAGCTTTCTTTCCCCAAACGTCTGCAGAGAGGAACAGAAAGAGGAGTAGGGCTACACTACTACAGGCCCCTTGCGTGGCTAAGCCATCTTGCAGAGATATTTGGGAAACGCACAGAGCGTGCCTCTGTCAGCAAATGTGCAGCGAGCTTGATCAGAGGTTTTGTTGGAGAATTCAGAAGCAAAAAGATGTGAAAGAAACACCAAAATATAACCCAATAAAATTAATGCTTAACCAAGGCAAAAATAAACATGAGTTGATAAACTTAGAGAAATAAAACTGTGACACACTAGAGCAGTGAGTGTAGGAGTTTTGGCCATCCGGGACAGGAACCTGTCTTGGTAGGTGCACCTACCTCTCGCATCATCAAGGTGCTGTCTTGTAAATTTTTGCCAAATGAATCATTGGCATGGGAATCGTCCTGGTTGACCAGTGAGTCAGTGCCACCCTGGCCAGCAGAAGGCCTGTTGGGAGAACAGAGCAAAAAAAAAAATTGTGTGTTAAAAATTAGTTACAGTTCACAATAGGGGTGGGCGATATGACCAACATCACAATACGAGTAGGCTAATTTTATTTCATGGTAACGCTATTTATCATGATATGGATGTTTTGTCTTAATGATGTAAAAAATGTTGATATCATGTAAATGTCACAAAAAAACTAATACAAGCCTAAACTAAAAAAACTAATACAAATTGTTAATAAACTGTCAGCGATTAAATAAACTAATTACAAACAATAGGATGAATAACTACATTAAAACAAATAAGAAATGCTACATACATTGTATAAAGTATTCAAATGTATAAAAACACTGCATTTTATTCACTGTGTAAATTAAATATGTATTTCTTATTTTCCACAAAAGTGATTTAGTCAAGAGCTGTGAGAGATTTTCTCTCTTTTGCTGTTTGATTAATGACAGACAGCAGGAATATTAGGCTGCTGTCACTTTAAGAGCCTTTTATCCAATACACGTATTTCGTATGCATTTTTTTGTATTCGTCAAACTTTTCTATCAAAAAGCCTGCTATAGAAGCAAAAAACGCAGAACCTGATCCAAATTGACAAACAAAATTTTTAGAGGTAGTGTGTAAATGTGATTGACAACCAGAGGTTGTTTTTTTGTGCAATGACCTTTAGACAGCAAAATCAGTCGACAAATTTCTACCAGTTATTCGTGTCTACAAGTATACCGCCCACCCCTACTTCACAATGCAGGCTATTTTAAAAAACTAACCGTTTCTGCAGTTTATTATACACTTTATAAAAACGGCAAGTTTTGTAAACTGAACGATATCTAAAATAAATTAAAATCTTAACATAAAATATACCCATAATTGTTGTCTTGCCACCTCAATTAAATGTTTAGGCTGAAGTACTAAACTAATACAAATAAATAAAAACATTTATGAAAAAAACAAAACATCTTAATCACAAATTACAAACAAAGCTCAAAGAAAATAAAAAGCCAATTCAAAACATGAATTAATGCTATATTAGTATATAGGTCATACTAAAATAACACTAAGACTGTTTTGGACGTTTGAAAGCACTCACATGATGCGTGGAATATCACTAACGGGAACAGTTCCATCATGAGCCCCGCCTTCTCCATCCTCCTCCTCGCTGCTTTCTGATTCATCACTGGATGAGGAATAATCAGTCACTTTCCTGGGAGGCCGGTTGGTTTCATCATTGGTTCGCAGCTCACGGAGTTCTTTGGCCAGAGCAGTTAAGTCCTTTAGGGCATGGAATAAAAGAAGAGGAAGACACAACGTAGATACGTAAGATTTCATTCATGCCTCGACCTGCTTCGTTTGGTCTCCAGTGAGAAGTTTCATGTTTTAAGCCTGCAAAGAGCCTACGTTACAGCAATATATTAGTAGTAGGAGTCATGATAAAAACTTCGTTTTGCACATTTAGGTCATGTAAATGGCACCGAAGAGATTACCAGAAACAAACAAATAAGCAAAACATCACAGATAAGCAAATTAACTACAACATTTCATAAACTTTACAAATCAACTCTGAAAGTGGGATCAAAACATCCGCCATCATTTCAAAGAATGATGCACAACTGTATAAACCATAACGTGCACAAGTCAGAGAAATAATAGACCAGAACACTGAATAACTGAAGCAGAACTAGGGTTTGTTCCTGAGGCCTGTGCCCTGCATGCAGAAGGTTAGTAAGAATCAGCAGCAGTTTTCGCTCTGGATCTGTCTTACCAGCTCCTCCTGTCGACAGGCCACCAGGCAGCCAGACAGAGAGAAAACGCCATTGAGAAACCAGAATCAACTCTTGTGTGATTATATTTTAAACACTGATGTTATGAGATGCTAATTTTTTTTTTGACTAAATATCCAACTTAGAGCAATAATCTCATCGTATTAGACACAAATTATAAAGTGAGGAACAGAAGTACATTACATTTAATATGTTGTACCGTTGACTAACCGGGTGTCAATTTATATATCTATCCACAAACTTAAATATAGCTTTCAAGAAACTGTCCGTTACCCAAAATTAAAAAGATTTTGTATGCGATTAAAAACCTGAGCTGAAAAAAATGTTGTTTGTAAACCAAAATCTTTCTTACACAAGAAATTTGTAAATATGGTTTATTTAAATTTGAATATCGATGGAAAGTCCGTTTATTTCAATAATTTGTTTCAAAAGGTGGGACATCTATGTTATATTAGTTCACTACACAAAGTGAAATATTTCAAGCCTTTATTTGTTTCAATTTTGATGATTATTAAAGATTAAAGACAAAAAAATAAATAAATCCAGTAAATTCAGAATAATATGTTCTCAGTACTTTGTTGGGCCTCCTTTTGCACTAATTACAGCATCAAGGTGGCGTGGCATAGAGGCGACCAGCCATTGACACAGCTGAGGTGTTATGGTAGCCCAAAGTTGCTGTGATACTGGCCTTCAGCTCATATGCATTTTGAGGTCTCTGTTCCCTCGTCTTCCTCTTGACAACATCCCATAGATTTTCAATGGGGTTTAAGTCAGGCGAGTTTGCCTGCCAATCAAGTAGTTATTCCATGGCTATGAAACCAGGCCCTGGTAGATTTGGCTTTGTGGGCAGGTGCCCACAATCCTGCTGGATAATAAAATAATCATCTCCAAAAAGCTTGTCGGGATCGGGAAGCATGAAGTGCTCTAAAATTTCCTGGTAGACAGCAGTGTTGACTGTGGACTTGATAAAAGACAGTGGACCCACACCAGCAGATGACACGGCTCCCCAAACCATCACTGATTGTCGAAACTTCACACTGGACTTCAAGCAGCTTGACTTTTGCGCCTCTTCAGTCTTCCTCCAGACTCTGGGACCTTGGAATAGGCTTGAAATATTTCTCTTTGTGTAGTGAACTAATATAACATACAAGTTTCACTTTTTGAAACAAATTATTGAAATAAATGGACTTTCCCTTGATACTCCACTTTATACACACTACTTTAACAGAAACTTTTTTGATCTCCTGCTTGACCAAAATGTAGCAAAATTTACGAAATACTAGTTCTACGAATTTAAATCAAACCCATTCTGCTTGAAAAACATGCCAAAAACATACAATTTCGCACTGCTTTACAGCTCACACTGACTTTGTTGCAGAAATGTATCCAATAATGGCTTTGTAAATGATTCTCAAAGACACTTCATTTGATATGAATGAACTTGACGAATCACGCAGAACTTTCACCAATTTGTTTAACCTGTCTGTCTGTATTGAATGCAGCAATACATTTACGAATAACTATTACTAACAAATTTACACTAAGTTTCTGGTTTAGAATGATAACTGTACTTCTATCCCTTACTGCCTTGTTTATTTACATGGAATTAAATAATAGTCTGCTTATTAAATTGATTAGTGTTAATATTATTAAAGTGTTGCAGAATCAATTAACTTTAAAGGGATAGTTCACCCAAATGTCGATCCAAACCGGTAAGACCTTTATTCATTTTCAGAAGTCTAATTAAGAGATACAAAAACACAGCAAAGTACCTTTCACGTTCAAGGCCCAGAAAGGTAGTAAGGGCACTATTTGGAATGACATGAGGGTGAGTTATTCATGACAGAATTTAAATTTTTGAGTGAACTAGCCCTTTAAAAACAAAAGCTACATAATTTCCGGTCCCCTTCTTTTACCCCTTAATGTAACAATACTTCAGAACAAAACAAAACAATCCCTTTTTTGTGACCCAAGACAGATGTTGCCTAGGTAACAGTGAAAACTCTAAGACGGAGTCAAGGATTTCTGACACAGTGAATGACTGTGACAAATTGGTGCGATGGAGAAATGTGCAGCTAATGATGGTGACTGACACAGCGTCTGAAGCTGTGAAAGAGATCGACAGACAGAAAGATTGGAGGGGAGTTAAGAAATGAGAGATGGCGTGAAATATTAATGAGAGGACGACTGAAGACATGAGAGGGCGTGTGACAAAAATAGATGAGACAGAGACAGCGAATGAGTGCTTGTATGTAAAGAGCACCAACATGGGCAGAGAGAGATGAAGTGAGCAGATGTCACTAACCTCATCTACGGCTTTCTTATAACTCTGGAGAAAGAGAATCGACAATAGAGAACCACGTGTAGAGGAACAATTGAGCGGATGAGACAAAATGTTAAATGAGAAAATGGTTAGTAACACACAGCGGCACACAGACTTTTCAACTTCGACCAAAGTGTAAACAGCTAGATATCTAAGCTAGCTAATGGAAAGGTTATGAGTAGGTTAGCTCAAATGAGACTTGATTTACTTGTGATGTATTAAACACCCCATAAAATCACTATGGTGATGTCCTAGAGGGTTTGGGTAGAGAATAATAATGGCTTTTATACACCACATCTATCAATCATATACTGTAGGTGATTTAAAAGCTGAAAGATATTGACTTAAAAGTCACAATACTCTATTTTTGATTTAATGGGGTATTTAATTGATGTTAAAGAACATCAACAGCTGAGCAGATCTTAAAAACAAGCTAGTTTAAGAAATGCAAGTTATTTCATGTGTTCATTTAAGGCTTATATTGGTCTAGGAAAGCAGCCCTGTGAAAGCAGAAAGATTCGCAGTTAAACTGTGGATTCTGGGAAATGTGTTTCTCACCGCTGGTCGGCTAGGTCTGGTCACCTCCCTGTTTTCCTCCTGGGTTTTGGGCTTGGATTCTTGGGACACTGCCGGGGATCCCTCAGGTTTACTGGAGCCTGTGGAGACAATCGAACGTCAAGGCTCCCTAGTGCAGGTGCTCAGACTGAGAGAATATTCCTGAGGGTCTCTCACCTCCCACGCGGTTCCTCTCGCTGGAGCCGCCCTGAGAGCTGGGCGTGCTAGAACTGGAAGAACTACCACTACTGGTTCTCTGGAGAGCCGACTCCATGGGAATCCGCAGGTCTGGGTTACTGTGCCAAAGGTAGGACGCATTCAAACATTTGACAGAAGTGAAGTGCAAGTCTCAGGAAAAAACATGTATTTTTTTCCATTATTTATTTATCGGGTTACTGACAGAAACTGCTGTTTGTGAGTAATAGATGTAATTACAAAAACATGTAATTAAAAAGAATTTTAATTAAAAAAAATATCACATTATTTACTAAACATAGTATTCATGAAGGCAACCATGATCTGCAATAAAAGGCGTAAAATGAGTAAAAAAAAGAGAGAGAGAATATACCTTGCTCGGATCAGATGTGCTCCAGTTCTTGGCCCCAGTCCTCCTGGTCCATTCCCTGGAGAATTTTTTCTCACCAGAGCAGGAGATATGGAAGTGGTCCTTTGGGGCACCTGAAGCATGTTAACAGATGTTAAGATGTTTTTTTACTAAGATGAACTTTAGACTTTTTTTTTTATTTATCAATCACATTAAATAACGCATTATACACTTACAAATAAATTTCAGCTGTGGATCTAAACCACTTCACTGTGTACTTAATACTTACTCAAACTGATTTAACTTTTGACTTTTATATAAATAAAAATAAAGATAAAAGTCTTTAAAAAAATAAAGATAATGAAATCAAATTTGATCAAAAATATCTTAATTTGTGCTTCAAAGATAAACAAAGGTTTGCAATGACACAAGGAGACTATTCCTTAATGTCTGACTATGCAGTTAGTTAAATATTATAATTCATATTTAGCAATGTTTTTCAATACTTCCTGAGCCTCAGTCAGAAAAGACTTGTGATCGGCCTGTTGAGAATTCCACATGAATTGCAATTAATATCACTGGATTACACAAGCAACGCATTTCATCCCAGATTATCACCTTTGGAGGGACGTCATCTTCTTGTCTCAGCCAAGAGCTACGGTCAAACTTCTCATCTCGGCTGGTAATGCGAGGTGGTGGGGCGGGGGTTTCTGACGTGGGATCAGAGTTCTGCCGAGGCATTGGTGGTCGGTGAGGCGACAGACCCTCTTGGAAGGCTGAGACGCCCTGAGAGGACTGATCGTGCAGCGACTGGGATCCTGTCATGGAAGAGCCATGGGACTTCACAGAGACCAGGTGCGCCATCTGAAAGGAGAACTCTGGGTCAGTGTTTTTCACAACACATCTGTCTCTCTAAAGACAGATCAGGAGGTCAGGAGGTACCTGAGGCTCTACCGGGCGGTGCATGGGAGGCGTCCGGGCCTGCTGTATGCCTCCACTGCTGAAGGACTCTGAGCGGGGAGGCAGGGAAGGGTCGGAAATACGGTTGGCCACTTTGTGCTGAAGAGCCGGAGAGCTCTGACGGTTCAGCTTGGAGCGTTCCTCAACCTGACAGAGAGGAAGTTAGTGTCCAAGCAACTCTTCACAAACAGTCTGTTTCCTCTTTGCTTGAGAGTCAATGTCTAAAGCGGCTGATATGAGACACACAAGGCTTGCACAACATAATAATTTAAGTAGCTTCTGCTAATTTTAAATATTTCAATTCCAATTGTATATATCTCAAATAGAAACCAATTAGTTTACCTTTTAATAAGAACAGCTAATACATTGAAACCTTTAGGCTTCTGTCAGTCTTATTCATCTCTAGCGTTCATATAAATCACCACAGATTGAGTTTCTGAATCTTTGTGCGAAATCCGCCTGCCCCAAATTAAAGAGACGGCCTCATTACGAGACATCTTAGATATTTTTAGCTCTGTTCCCTCAACTTGACTGGAGATAATCTTTTATTCACTTCTGCAGACCCAATGACTCAATAAGCAAAGATGAGACATATAACCAAACGACAGAAGAAGAAATTTTATCAGGTTAAAGACAGAAAGGAAACACTTAGTCCATTATGTCCAGTATGTTAAAGGAGATGCTGTGAAATCTCAAAGTCAAACAACAAGCCTCAAAACTGTCATGCACCATTCACAAGCATTTTCAGATCAGAAAAGAATCATTTATGGTCATCCTAGAAATCGTTTGACCGATGGGAAAGTAAGACACGTCAGTGAGAAAACCATGTTTATTTCTTCTCTGAGAATGAAGGGAGGTTTGGATCTGAAATGACACACTGTCTTCAGAGCACAATATGTGCCTACAAGTAACAACACAACCCCTTAACAACTCCCCTTTGTCATTTTATCAATGTATAAATCAGTGGTTCTCAAACAGGAGGTCAGGAATGAGTAAAGACGAGTTAAAACAAGGTTTTGAATTTTGCTAACTTGCAGAGTCACTTAACAACTGGCCTTTTGAAGAATGAGATCTCATCATCTGCATAACCGAATAATATAACATTATTTAATAAAACTGTTTATTATATTAAAAATATGATTACTGAAAAAAACAGAAAAAAACAATTAATAGCATTTTAAGTCTTTAAATTTTGTATTCTGAAAATAATATACTGCCAAGCCAAAAACTATCTACCAAAAAGTCAAAAAGATTCACTGGTAATAAAATATGTAAACTATGGACACTTAGATACTGGGATTATGAAATGCATTTATAATTATGTAAATTATTTTTGTATTTGGCCACTTCTAGTTTGTGCAAATAAAACGTTTAGAATAAACAGCTTTGTCATTATGCCGTAAGTATCAGAAATAATCTTGGTTGGCCTTAAAGTCAAATAGGTTGAGAACCACCAGTTTAAAGCTCATTTGTGGTCCAGCATATCCAGACTTCTCTCATTTCTGCCCACAATCCCATGCTCCTCTGTCATCACGAGTGATAGGGAAGTTCAAAGAGAAGATTATGGAACATTAGAACAAGACAACAGCAAGAACGGCAGCAGTCAGAAGAAAATCCACCAAACTAACTGGGAGACAGAACCTACAGGAACCCCTGCACCCAAAGAACGAGAGGAAAACAGAAACAAGGCATTCCAAAAGAGATCATCCAAATGCCCCGATAGAAAATTTGGGAAAAAAGCTCTTTTTCCGCATTAATTCTTTGAATGTGCACCATGACCAGATCTAGATCACGGCGAAAAAGGAGACACGAATAAGTCATGCTAGCAGAGGCAGACCTTTGAGACGTATAAGTCTCTCTCAATATCAGCCCCTTTGCTGGAGTGTCCGGGATTGCGGCCCCGGGACTCTTGCTCAAGATGCTGCTGGACCATCCTGGCCAGCTGGGATGGATCTGGCTCGCAAGACACACGGATTCTAGGAACGTTTGGCCCACTGACTATCCTGAGCTGAGGCTCGGCCAGCTCCAGCTCTCTCGAGTGGGAGGCTGCTGGGTAGGAGGGGGGCCTCGTGGGCTGATTAGAGGAGCTCTTGTCAAGAGGGAGGAGTTGGCCGACACGTTTTTCTCCAGGACTGTTAAACGAATGGTGCTTCTTGGGAGGGATTCGAGGGGAGTTACTCTGAGCTCTCTCCATCACCTGTGTTCAGATAAGCACAATAAAACTGTTCAGAATATAAGCCGCAAAACCAAAGATGGACAGGGAGGTCGTTTCAGAGCGTGATAATCAAAAAACATCCAATGGAATCTGAAATCTAACAAAGGTTATTGACAGGAAGTGAGATGCATCATATGTGGGCACCAAACCTGAAAAAATGCATTGCATTAAGCCATTAGCAAATGTAAATGAGACTATCAGTATGTAATGTCTGCAATCAGTTACTGGAGATTCTTGACAATGAGGACTAGGGCTGGGTATCAAAACAGATTCCTGATTCAATTCGCTTCAGATTCATAAGCTCCAGTGCTGATTCATTTGAATTTATTGACTACATTTAAAAAGACACTGCCTTTCTTTTAATTCTGTAAATTATACAGGGCAAGGATTGAGATTCAAACTGGTACAGTAGCTCACTTTATTAATCCAAAAGAACCAATTTAACGAGTCATTTGTTTCATGCATCAGGCTACACCAATACAGTGTATATGTTTTATGCACTAAAAAGAACCAAATCACATGTTTGGTGAATCTAGGCTATACTACATGAAGTGGTTTTGACATAAGAACAATTAGTTTTTTGAATCAGGCTTTTTCTAAAGCACTGTAAGTTTTTGAGCCACTAAAAAGAACAAAATCATAGGAGGTGCTTATGTACATTACTCATTAACTCATAAAAGTCTTACATTTTATGAATCGGACTATGCAAGTTGTAGGCTTTTTGTGTGCAGCCCTCAAAGAAAGACCCTTTATGTCATTATTTCAGTGGTACACTGCTTTTTATAAATCTCGTATTCAGGATTTTATGAATCAATACTGGAATAATTTAAAGGAAGGGTTGTGCTTAATCAGAAAATCAATGTTTTCACCCAACCCTACACCGTATTAGAGGCTTAAGATCATCTTATCTGTACCTCTTTGGCCCAGGCTGGTTTGTCACTGGGGTTGACTGAGTCTTTGTAGTGGTACAGTTGTTTTTTGTCCCCAGGCCGTGGCTCTTGCTGTTGTTGCTGCAGTGAAACAAGGTAGGCCCTTTCTTGCTGCAGCTGCCGCTGTAATCGCTCAGCCTGTCTCTGCTCCTCCAGCTGCTTCCGTTTGTATTCCTACACACACCAGAGAACCAGAATGATGTCAAAACTCTGAGGCACATATAGAGCAGATAATCACATGAGAAAACATAATGCTAACTGGTTTGGACTAAAAATAACTGGAGGCTATCTGAAGTTCAGAAGATCTCTAAACTCAACAGCTCTATATCTATAAACTAATCCCATCGATGGCCTGATGGCTGTGGATCCCGACACAAATTTCCCTGAGAACTGAGCAATAACAAACAGAGCCGCCATAAATCCCAAACGCCCCAGATCAATTCACGCAATCGATACTCTCTGTGAGTGCACTGATCGCTGAGGGGACAGACAGATGGAATAAGTGCAGTTGATCAAAAGAAAAGAAGTGCAAGAACTTTAAAAGGTGAAAGTTGAAATGAGAGTTTACCAGGAGAAGAGCTTGTTCTTGGAGAAGCTGCTGTTGAAGAATCTCTAGCTGCCTTTGTTCTTCTTCTAATTGCCGGCGGATATACTCCTAACCCCATAGCACAGCGCATCAGAACGAAAGTGAGAAAAAGAGAAGAAAAAGAGATGACAGGGCCTTCAAAGAGCGTCAAAACGAAAGAATGAAAGATTAATCAAGCAAATTTAAAGGTAAGAAAGCCTGATAATAACTTGCTGCCCTGTCTAGATCCCATGTGGCCTGCTGTGTGATGAGCTCACTAACCAAAGGTCACTGGTTCAAACCATGGAATGAGCCATCCATGCACACGGGAGTCACTTAGGACCCTGATCCTAATTTCCTGAAGCAGGGCAATTAACCCCAGACTACTCAAGGGGAATTTCGCCTCAAAGAAAAAGTATTAGAAGTTGGTTTGGATTAAAACCATTTTGTAAAAATGACAAAAAGCGTGATGGGTGCAGCACCAATTCAGCCCTAATGTTTACTTCTAGACAATGGCAGCATAATGAGATGCCACGGGATATCTCATAATGTCTTTTGCTGTTAAGTGTTCGTTTTTAAATGATGAGTAGAGTACAGTTGAGGTCAATTAATGCATGGTTTTTCCTTCAGGAGCATCAGTGTGTGTTTGAACCTTCTGTAATCACTGCATGAGTCCGTCAGTTGTCCTCTGTGTAGATAGATCTCATTGTTGGAAAGAGTATAAATACACAAAAAAGCTGGAAAACCAAAGAATTTGTGGGAAGATTTGTAAGGTTGGGGATCATTCAGGTAAGAATGGTATTAAGAATCAAGGGGATGTACATTTTTGAATGGGGTAATTTTTATAAACCTTGTAGACCATGTAAACATCTTTTATGTGAAACATGTCATTTAGGTAAGTAGTAAATAAACAATACCATGCATTTTGTATGATCTCTGTTATTTTGGTAAAATAACTTACATTTTACAGATTCTGAAAGGGGGATGTAAACTTTAGACCTCAGCTCTGTAGAGTGGTAACATGCACGTATACTACCATCCAAGATGTATCCAAAAGGATACGTTAAAGAATTTCAAAAATAATGATTAAAATAATTATATTTCAAATAAAAGCAGTTCTTTTGAACTTTCTATTCATCAAAAAATTAACTTTCACAAAAATATTGAGCGGCACAACTATTTCTAGTGCTGATAAATAAAATGGCATTATTAAATAAATAATGAAATGAGCAAAAACTCAGCATAACAGAATGATTTATAAAACAGCACGTGACACTGAAGACTATCTGCTTCGCCATCGCATGGATTATGTTTTAAAGTGTATTCAAACAGAAAACAGTTGTTATACATTTTAGTAATATTAAATTATCGCTGCTTTTAAAGTATTTTAGATTAAATAAATGAAGCCTTGGGGAGTTTTCTAGATATTACTTCCAAGAAAAGGCAGCCCCATTTGCAAAGTATATTCAAATTTTGAAGGGATGTGTCTCATATTTTTTTATGAAAGGATTAAACAAGATTTGTCTTCAAACTGAAAACAAGGCACTGAAGTGAACTTCATCTGGATTAAATGTCTCGCTGTAGAGGACACTTTCACTGTCATTAGCAACAAAACAATGAAATGCTTTATGACAGAAAAAAAATGCAGTGCTTTGTAGCATTAAAGGGGCTGAAAGCATTTTTATGGAATGACACTTGGGAAAAATCTTACTTAATTAGCTGTGCCAAAATATCACAGCTGTCTCTGAGGACTGTTACAATATGACAAAATGTTTCACAGACAAAAAGCACCCCAAAAGTCTTGCAAATTTATCCGGCAGTCCATATGGTAAGCAAGCTAATAGTGAGATCAGCTTTATTTGCTGATGCTACTCTCTGATTACAACCGTTTCAACAGTAACTTTAAAGGGTTTGCTAAAATAATAGCTAAATGGGTAACACCACTTAACTTCTGGCATGAGTGAGAACTGGTGAACCGGCTCAGTCATTCTTGTTTGACTTGCATGCGGCCCGTCACACATCCTCATTCACTATTGAGCAGGGCGCATTTGAAAAGGTGGGTGGGTGCTTTAAATATGCATATATCCAGC
Organism: Enteromius viviparus; assembly: GCA_032353835.1. Classification (NCBI taxonomy): domain Eukaryota; kingdom Metazoa; phylum Chordata; class Actinopteri; order Cypriniformes; family Cyprinidae; genus Enteromius; species Enteromius viviparus. The sequence continues at coordinate 11,744 of JAUCNO010003303.1, read as the reverse complement.
AGAACATTTCCCTCCCTGGAGGAAGTGAGTCACTGACTGGAGAGAAAGCTTTAAATGAGGGATTGAGGCATGTGTGAGTCTGATATCTGAGAGGACAGTTACAGTTGAGAACAAAGTGGACGGCGCATTACACGTGATTAACAGAAGGGTTTGTAACCGACCACATGGACACACGCTCTCTTCATACACGCCTGTGTCTAAATACGTCTTGCCATATTTCTAGTGATATTTGCTTTTGTCTTTACATTGAAAGGTTGAAAAATTGTGTTCATCAAGATGCTGTCATTTACAATTATTATTTGTATTAAAATATTCACAAATATTGTGTTATGCATTGCATATCCATAATGATTATTTGGTTATTGCTATTGATCAAAAATCAGAAACAAAATGGTTTAGAACATTTCCATTATTTTGCACATCTGCAAAAAGCATTGCACGTTGCTCATAATAAATAATTATTTGTAGACTTTTTGATAAAACAGCTGTAATGTCATAACTAGATATTAAATGTAAAATCTGGGCCATAAATATTCTATACAATATTCTATCTGTCTATCTACCTATACACACATTTAGAAACATATACATATATATATACACACATACATACGTATACACACATATACAAACATACGTATATATACACACACACACACACATACATACACATATATTTGTACACACACATATATACAGACATTTCTAAGTATCATGAGATAAAATATAGAAAATATACTATTAAAAAATTTAAATATAGTAAATGAGCACTAGAAAACTGAAATAATTGAATACTGAAATAATAATGACCAAAAAACAATGCCCTCTAAAAATAAGTGGCATCATGTATTAACAGAAAGTACATCTTGTATCCGTCTCTGTAGTGGTGAATCAGTGGGAGTCTGTTAGCGTAGAGTGTGAGCTTGTGAAGCTGCAACGTCAGTTCTTTCCTTCCTGTTCATATGAGTTGAGCTGTTAGTTCTGACAAGGTTTAGCTTCCCTATCTCTTTTTGCACCGTGTATTATTACAACATTATGTATTGAAATAACTCTTTCCATCACTTTGTGCCCTCTTTCTACTTTATCAATAAAAGCGACTACAATTAGCCATGTTAATAGAGGATGTGTGTTTGTGTGAACATGTGTACCTGCTCCCTCTCAGCATGCCTCCTCTCCTCCTCTCTCCGGAGCTGCTCCATCTCCTCGTAGCGCCTCCTCTGCTCTCTCTCCTGCTGTTTCCGGAGCTCTCTCTCCCGTCGCTGTTGCTGTGAGGTGACAAAAACATGTGTTCATTAACTAACCTCCCAAAATTTCAATGCTGAGCCCAACTATCAGCTCAGATCCATACTGGAACATGCAGTTCCTTCTTATACCAGTTTAAAAAACAATGCATTTCGGTAGCCGTGCTGAATGGCCTTTCCCCAGCAGGGGCTGCTGACAGGAGCTTTGCTGAAACGAGGCGGACTGACAGTGGACCAGCGGGAGACAGATGTGCTGAATGAGAGGTTGACGCCCAGCCGGGCCACCTGATTCATCACCACAGGTATTCTGCTCCCTCTCCTACTGAGAAAACCCTACATCACATAACTCAGGAATATCTCCACCGGGCTCAATGAACGTTGTCTGTCTTTGTCTCCCGTTTGAAGAATTCCCAAGATGTTGGGCAACCTTCCTGTGGACTGATCATAGCTCAGGGTCTCCCAGGGACTTTAAAGACAGCAGTCATCTCATGAGCCATTACGCACACAGAATAGAGTACAGGAAGTGTGCGTCTGAGCGTGGCCGGTATACCAAAGCATATTGTCTGTTTGTTCTGGTAGGGTTGCAAGGAAAAACAATGCCAAGTCCAAACAATGAAATGCAACTAAGAATATAATGATGCATGAAAGCAGAAGTAAATGCTTCCCCTATATTTTGTTGTTGATGTTGGAAACTTTTGGCTTTGTGATATGGTAAATACATCTAATGTTGTTATAGTTGTTATCAGTTAGTTGATGTTTAATATAAAATCTAGTTCCGAAAGCAAAATCAGCTGAGAACGAGTTAAAAGCTGGAACAAAAGTTGTAAAAAATAAAATAAAAATGTAATATAATGTTTTTAAAATAACATTATATAAATAAAAAACATATAATAATTATGAACAATATAATTATGAACAATATATAAATACAATATTACAAATATTACATTCAGACTAAACATTTACCTTTTAACATCCTGAAATAAAATGTGCTTTAAATAATCTAATACTTAATATAATCATTTATAAAAACAAATTAATATTATAAATAGATTCAATATTTAGCTTCGAAAATATAAAAATAAAATATGCTTTAAATTATATAAATATGAAATACATTAAAATAAAATGTAACAAATATGAAATAAATATTAAACAACAAATATTTAAAAATTATTAACAGCTCTAAAGATATTAATACACCACTGTAGTGCAGAAGATCCAGCAAATCCAGTTTCTGAGCTGTGTTTCTCCTCCTCTTACCTCCTCCAGTCGCCTCCTTTGCTCCTTCTGCTCCTCGATGCGTTTCTGCCTCTCTGCCAGTAGTTGGCGCTTGTGCTCCTCATTCTGTTGCTGTTCTAGCTGTTGTCTCCTCAGGGCTTCAGAGCGCTCCTTATTGGCCAGCTGCAGACGCAGGAAGTCCCGCCTCAGGGTCGATTCCCCAGGGATGTTTATGATGGAGCTGTAATGTAGACATTAAATCATCTTTAAGTCAATCAGGTCTCAACTATACATACCCACATGCTTGTGTGTGTGTGAGCATAAAAAAGTACCTTGGTTCTCCTATGTCTCGTTCTTCCTCTTCCTCTTCACTTCCACTGTACTCATATTCTGTCTCGTCTGAAAAAAACAGATAATCACAAAGCCAGCGTTGTAGGATGTAGGCTTTTAGATTAAAAACAGATTTCGACAGGGAGTGGTGTGACAAAGAAACACCAACGGATAGAAATGTAGAAATTAAGAAAATTATAAAGTTCATTTTTTTTAAAGTTAACTCTTACAAAAAAAAAATGAATTTATTTACTTTGATCATAAATAAAGTACATTTATAAAATAAATGTTATTATTATCCTTCACCAATGTTAATCAACAAAGACACCATTTCAATTATTATTTATCTTAAAACATTCATTAATATAGTTTTTCAATAATTGTTATTTGGTTAGCATTGCTATCAATCAAAATAAATAATTAAATGAATTAATTTAGATAATGAATATAATAAAATACAATAACAAGTAAAAATTAATCTAAAATAAAAAAACAAAAATTTTGATATGTTTTATATAATATATATATATATATATATAAACAATATAAAAATAAACAATAAATAATGAATTCATTTAGAAAATGAATATAAAATACATTAAAAAGTTAAAATAAAATTAAAATAAATAAATATAATAATATAATAATAATATAACAAAATATAATAAAAATATATTAAAAAACTTAAAAATTATATATATATTTATTATATTATGTCCTACTAAATACAGATTCAGATAAGGAATGTTGTGACTGCAACAAATATTTTGCATAAAATTTGCATGAAAAGTACGAAACCGTAGTCAATTCATAATATTCAATAAATAATTTCATTTTTGTTAATGTATTAATTTTTGTTGAAATGAAAATTAAATAAGGAATGAAGAATACATCCTAGAATAACTGAAGTTATTGCAATTAACTGAATGGCAGGCACGTTGGGTGAATGTTGGGTGAAGTTTTGTTCATGCATCAACAAGAAAAAGAACAAACCAAAAAAAAACTCACCCCTCTCTCCTCTCTTCTTTTTAGTCCGGTCAATGTGGTCTTTGAGCTGGATTCGGACCTGTCTCTCATTGGGAAGGTCTTTGATGAAGGGGTGTTTGATGAGCTGTTCAGTGCTGGGTCTCTGGTTGTGATTCTTCACTAAACAGCTCTCAATGAACGACTGGAACTTCTTAGTCCTACAGAGAACAACAAACCAATCAGTTTCCCCCATTTTGACTCATCAGTTGTAGATCTGAAGAGCAAATTCAATACAATGAGAGGTCTGACTCACCACTTCTTGGACTTGAGACGAGGCGCTGGGTTTCTGGGTATGAGGAAAAGTGCTCGCATAGGATGCATATCGCACAGTGCTGAGAAAACAGAGAGGTGTTTATGTTAGCATCCTATTTAAATTACATTTCACATCACACTGCGTTGTACTGGACTTACGAGGGGCTCCTTCTGCCATCTCAATAGCTGTAATTCCCAGCGACCACAGATCACTCTGTAACAAAAACAGTGCTGTTAGGATCTCTGCCTGAAGCCAAACAAGACCCTCACACAAAAGCAATCAGGTGCTGTAAGAGAGTAATTAAGAATCGCTTGAAGTACCTTGAAGTCATATGTGGCGTCTGGGTTCTCATCACAGGCTATGACCTCTGGAGCCATCCAATATGGAGTGCCAATAAAAGTGTTCCTCCTACCCACGGTGCGGTCCAACTGTGCACTCACACCAAAATCAACTGTTGAAAACACACGCAATCACACACACACACACACACAGGGAAGATTTGGCCTTAATGTGTCTGCGTGCAGTAACGAGAGGAGAGGTCTTTGATGAAGTGCATGCTGCCATCTGCCTCTGTGCCACTCTTCCCTCGTCACCGCAGGCAGTGTTGTCATAGCAACCAGCCCGAACTGTCTCCCAAACTCTAACAACTCGATGACAAGCCCTAATAACTCCAGAGGAGGGTCACAGGTTCCTCAAGACGGACAGAATCAACCGATAAAAACACAACCGACAGCAAGGAGGATAAAAATGAAAATGATTTACTTAAAAAGTGATTATCTACACAAGTTATGATTAAAACATAGCTCATATAAATACAATGATGATGCTTAAATAAGATGACATTGGTAGTGTCTACCATATAAAAGTTATACAGCAAGAATGTTATTTTTTAAGAGAAATTAATACTTTTTGACACTGAAATGTAATTGTATTAAACCAAAATATATTATATATTAAAATATAATTTAAATAGAAAACAGTTATTATAAATTGCAGTAATATTAATAAATGCAGGTTTGGCAAGCATAAGAGACTCCTTTCAAAAACAATCTTTTTTTTTTATTACAAAAATAAAATAAAAAAAAACACAGTCCCACTTTATATTAGGTGGCATTAATTACTATGTACCTACTATTAAATTAAGCATTTGGTACAGTGCACTTATTGTGTTCATGTTTTTACATTGTACTTATATTTTTAAAAATGCCTATATGTGGTTACATCTGTAATTAATTTGTGTAATCACATTTAGAATTACATCCCTTACAGCTTAATCCACCCTTAACCTACCCATACCACTAAACCTGTCCCTAACCTTACCTGTATTTCACCTCAATAGCAGCAGAAGTCTTTTGCAATCCAATATGACCACAATAAGTACATTGTACTTATTTTGTGATGCAAGTTCATAGTAGATAAGGCCACCTTATATAAAGAGTGAGCAAAAAACCTTACTGATCCTATATTTTTTTTGTATGAATACTAAAAAAGCAACCTAATACTAAAAAGCACCCTAACTTACATTATCATTTCACTCAAATTAGCCAGTCAAATTAGCTTCATCATGCAGAATCAGAGTCAAGCTAATAATTTCATACGTCAATGAGCTTGTAAATATCTTGTGGCAAATTCAGGACAAATGAATGAGTTTTTGATGAATGTGTTTTTTAACAGGATCTTGAAAATAGATGCAAATAGATTTATTTAATTAAAACTGTTTGATTTGTTTAGGGGTGGGCAATATACAGGTAAACAAGATGAACCGGTAGATTCTGGACTATCTTTTTTTATCACGGTTATGCATTTATGTTAAGTTGCAGTGTTCGTAGCCACATAAATGTACCTCTGCAGACATTTTTAAGCACTGTGAGATTTAGAGAAAGCGGTCAGGGGTGTGAACTTACCAAGTTTGACTTCTGCATTTTCCGTGAGCAAAACGTTCTGACCTTTGATATCACGATGAATGACCTTATGTTGATGCAAGTGCGTCAGACCCTATCAAAACCAGATGAAGAAGTTGAACTCGACTGGAGAAGGTCAAATGAGGAAACACTCTTCAGAAATAAACCTTCTGAAAGCTAATAATGTCGTCTAGCAGCCCACGCTACACACATACTCACCCTGAGGATCTCTCTGCAGATGTAGGCCGTCCACTCCTCCTTCAGAGAGTTGCCTTTGGTGTTCTTTATCAGATCTGTCACTGAACCAGCACCACAAAACTCCATCACCAGCTGCAGACACAACACATCAACAAAATTAGGACAAAACCAAGCAAGCCGCATAAATGAGGAAAAATATAATTTAGTGGAGATCTACATTGGTGCTGTCAAAATTTGTTGCATTAATTCCATTTACAAGTCAGGTGTGAACGGGACTCAATGCGGAAATGCTGATTAATCAACTCTCTTATCAAGAATTATGCTTATCAAGGCTGCATTTCAAAAATGCATAAAAAATAATATGGTAAAAATATTGAAGATTAAGCAGCATCATGTGACTCTGAGACTGGAAGCAATGGCTGATAAAAATTCTAATTTGATCTTGAGAATAAATTAATATTTTAAACTATATTAAAATAGAAAACATGCTATTTTAAATAGCAATAATATTTCTTAATATTCCTGTTTTTTTCCCTGTATTTGATTAAATAAATGCAGCCTTAATCAGGTACCCCATAAAAAAAACATACAAAATAATTGTACTGAATTAAAAAAAATACATATATATACAAAATAGAAAAATATATACAAATACATAAAATTATATAATATAAATAAATGCATAATTAAAATAATATTTTAAATTCTCCAAGCAAAATGGCATTTTTTTTGTTAAAGCATTTAAGCAAAATATGTGTCTACATATTCTTTAGCTACAACAGCTTACTGTTTAAAGTGGCAGAACCAGTTTTTTTAATTAGATGCAACATTCAACACTCACAAATGCAAATTTACAGTTTTCTGCTGAAACTAAATGAATGACGACTTGTCCCAGGGCAACTTCATTTTTTCCACTTTGAAAAAGTGAAAAGGACAATTTCAGAAGGTTACATTTAAAAAATATTTGTGGTTTAAAAAACAAATAAAACCTTTTTTTAATAATCCTTTGATTTTGCCTCAAATATGCCATGCAGTTTCTTTTTTCCCATAGCCCAGCCTTTGCCTCAACTTAAGTTATAGTAAGGAGCAGTGACATGCAAACTTTTAAACCCAGTTGTGTTTTTACTTCTTTGGGTTTACCTTTTCTACCAAGGCACTCATAAACAGAGTCTTATTCTCATTAAGGGCCTCAGGGGCACAATGAAAGTCAATAAATGGAATTTACTAGCATAATATGATGGTTTTTCTGAAACAATGATTGGTTTTGAATGCTCTCTTGAGCTGGCCCTCAGATGGGGCTAAATATGTTTGGCCTCTGGGACTCTCCAAAGTCACGACTGCTGAGTTGGCGACACTGTTTTTGCTCTAAGGGAAATCCTTCTTATAAAGACCCAATGGAGTGTGGTTGTGCTAGTAAAAGTCTTCAGCGTGTCACTTATCTTTATGTTGCTGGGCAAAGAAAGCAGCAAAGCTCACCACAGAGGAAATGAGGCTGGCAGTTTGCGTTCAATGCATAGAGATAAAAACAACTAGGCCTAAGCGGCTCTGTGCAAAGTGTGAACATTGCATTTCTGTTGAAAAGTGTTACCTTACCAGTGTTGAGGATGACATTTTTGTAGCTTCTTATGTAAAGCATATTCCCGGCTTTGCTGTGTATTAGTGTGTTATTCCAAAGAAAAAACTTATTGTTTATAATCTTTAGACTTTTGATTGTCACTTAGGCTCCACACATTAGATTTGTCACACCCAACATTTTTCCTCATTAAATATCAGAAACACCATAAAGTAAAACAGTCAGCAATTTCTTAAAAAAAGTTACACTATATAGTCAAAATGTGCAAATATGCATTAGTATGGAAGCCTGTTTCCGCCAATAACTTAAAAATAAAAAAAGATAATTGCAATTTTTCTCTCCAAATTATAAACTAACAATTGCATGTTAAAGTCAGAATTGCGCTATATAAACTCATTGCGAGTTATAAAGTCTGAGATATAAAGTCGCAGTTCTGACTTCATAACTCACAATGTTTATAAATCACTCAGTTTTGTCTTTTTTCCTCACAATTGCGACTTTACATCTTGCATTCCTGACTTAAAAAATTCACAATGCTACTTTTTTTTACTCAGTGGCGGAAACGTGCTTCTGTACATTTGAGCTATAACAAGAATAAATAAATAAATAAATAGATAAGTAAATATAAAACGTATGTAAAAAGTATGTAACCCAATGAAAACATCTAAACTACCAGCAAACTACTCAAAACATTTTTAACTCCCTAACACTGTATTGCATTACACAATAATAATGAAGCATTTAAACACAAAAATGCCCTGATTCTTTCTGCCTACACCTAATTTAGACTTACCCAGAGCTGGTCATCCATGCCAGGTGGGTTCTTCTTGATGAAGGCACCATAGTAGGTGGCGATGTTTCGATGGTGGGAGTATTTTTTTAGCATGTTGATCTCAGCTTTGATCTCCTCCTCCTCATCCTGTCAAATAAAACAGACACCAATTAAGACAGACCAGGGAAGCACCAGGTTTCTTTGTCTGTGAGTGAGTCATTGTCAGGAAACTATTAACTACTATTTACCACTGTACACCGACCAATTTATTGGCAGGTCGATACTATCGGCCGATATTAGGCATTTTCCAAACTATTGGTATCGGCTTTTATAATGGCCGATAAATGAATATTTCAAAAATAAAATAAAAACAGATGAAAAAACCCTTACGGGTAACTTTGATTTGGTTGTTGTGTTTTTATTCCAAGAAGTTTGAAGTTTCATATCTAAAGTTTCTATTTTTATACATTTTATTTATCAGAACTTTAATATAATTTATATTCCTCGGTTTCCTTTATTTTAGTGCATACTTGTTCTTGTACTAAAACCTGCCTCTGCTGGACTGGACCTATTGAGAATTGACTGATTTAGTACACTACATCATATACTGCTGTTGTTATTTATCAGAACTTAACAGAATTTGTCTCCAGTCCGATTCAAAGTTATATTTATGAAGCTTACCAAGTCTTTTAAAACTGGTAACTTTGATTTGGTTGTTCTTGTTTTAGTTCAAAGGATTTTACGTTTCATATCTTAAGTTTGTTTTTTAAACATTTTATTTATCAGAACTTAATTATATTTAGATGTTCCTCTGTTCTGTTGTGACAATAAAAGAAACAAGTTTCTTTTTAAAATGCATTATCATATTATGTTAATTAAAACTCATGAATAACTACAAATAACTAATCTTAGGGAAATCTGTTAATGTTTTGTTGCACGTTTCTGAAATTTAAAAAATAAATAAATAAATATCAGCCGATATATCGGAATATCGGATTTTAAAACCAACAAATATCGGCCGTATCGGCCTTCAAAATCCTTTATCGGTCAGGCTCTACTGTACATACTTAACATTATCATCTATTTTATAATACTTTCATCATTTATATCACTGTTATAGCCAAACAGATAGCCCCGCCCTAAACTGAGACTGTTGTTAGGTCAGGCTTCAACCTATAAAATGACATGAATATGACAATTCATTTTATAGTGATAAAGTATTTTAAACTATTAATAAACCACTGACTATGACATTTGCCTCAATAAACTACTAATTCGCTTCTTGTTAATCGTTACTAAGGGAGCTGTTAAGTTTAGGTATTGGGTAGGTTTATGGATGTAGAATATGCTTTATAAATAGTAATAATCCGCCAATATGATATGTAAATAAGCAATTAGTTAATATTAAGAACTGATCTCTATTTTAAAGTATTACCTAAATGTAATTAATTTAATTGTTATTATACACTATTGTACAAAATTAGGGGTCAGTAAGTTTTTTTTAAACACACATAATATTTTTATTCAGCGAGGATGGAAAAGTGACATTAAAGGCATTGTTTCATATACTTTAATCTGAAAAAAAGAGAAACCTACAAACCCTGAAAACCTACATATTGATGATAACAAGAAATGTTTCTTAATCTCCAAATCAGCATTTCAGAATGATTTCTGAAGGGTCATGTGACATTTCAGACTAGAGTAATAATGTATCTTTGCCATAACAGGAATAAATAAAGCTTTAGAATATATTATAGTAAATAAAAAAATCCAAATTAAATCTTTTTACATTTTTATAATATTTTACAACATTAATATATTACTAATACTAAAAATTAATAATGCATATTTAAACATATGCAGCCTTTAAAAATATATTTATACAAATCTAAAGGCTCCCATGATTTTTGAGTACTAATATCATCAATATGTTCATATTTTCTCAAATAATAACATATTTTTAAAGTCGATGGCGGGTTATAGCCCTCATTCTTTGTTTCATCCATCTTTTATACTGCTTTAAACTCTGCTGGATCACTGGAGCCTATCCCAGCATTTTGGTCCACAGTTGGGGGACACAAAGAACGGATGGCCAGTGCATCACAGGGCTCTCTCTCTCACACACACTCACACCTATGGGAACCTATTCATGTTAGTTTAAATGACATCATGCAACAAGTGATGTGCAAAGTGTAAAAGTAAAACCAACATAGACAGAAACAGGAACCTGAGAAGGCTCTTACCCCCGTGACATCCATGACCTTGATTGCAGCAAGCTGGCCAGTCTTAACATGACGTCCCTGAAGAGAGGGAGATAAGACAGAGGAAATATCATTCAGAAGTGTCATACAAACATCATACTGGCATTATTGAACATGTGGTGATGAGATCTATCTGTGGCAGAAGAATAGGTGGATGTAAGCCTCTCTGGCAAGCGGCAACATTACGTAAGAGCATAGAAAACACGCGCACACACACACACACAAGCTTCCTAGAATGATTGAAACAGACCCAAAAACCTGTGTGAATGATCTAGGGCTCTTGGCTGTACCATTTCATGTTTGTGAATGTGTGTGTGTTACAATGCCACCAGATGAAGACTCTGTTTGGATTGGACGAATCTCCAAAAGCATTACGCAACCAAAGGAATGTGGAAATGGAAATCACTGTCCCGGGTCTCCCTCAATTCCCTCCTGTTTACCTGTTCAGTTCCTCACTTCCCCCCAAGCTCAAATTTTATTTCCTAACCAGAAATGAGAGAAACAGACACTGCGGACGCAGATCATCTGTGCGCTCAGCAGGTCCTGTGTTTTGGGACAATAGCGGGAGGTACGGCAGCAGATCAGAGCAGAAGTGCATTCATCTGAACGGCAGAAACACCCAGTGTGTGCTTTTCAGAATGAATTATGCACACTTCATCTCCGCACCCAACACACTCCCACCGCTTTGATTCTGAGCAGAGGAGATGTTTCAGTGAGAGAAGGAGGGGAAGAGCGAAAAAGGGGGTAGTCATACAAGTCCCACCAGTGCTCATTAAACCATTTTAACCACTACTGGAAAGTAGAGAAACCCATACAAACCACACGCCGAGTTCAGATAAGGCTTACATCATTTCTTGATGCCATTTTAAGCATCCAATAACTATTATGAGCATTAAAGTGCCCCTATTATGCTTTTTCAAAAATTATTGTTCATGCAGTGTGTCATGTAGCTGTATGTGAACATAAAC
>JAUCNO010003296.1:0-32219 GCA_032353835.1 Enteromius viviparus | reverse complement strand
CATTTCAGAAAAAAATTGTTAGGATTCAGGTGTCGTTGCAAATAGTGATTAATCATGATTAATCCACTGAAAATCCTTATTAATTTGATTAAAAATTTTAATCATTTGACAGCCCTACTTAAAATACATTATTGCCATTGTTTGGTCTTAAAATGCTCACAGATAATGCATTTTTTGTAAGACAGGTTTCTAAAAATTCTTAAATGTCCTAAATTAGCAAAGGTCTGATCCTGGCTTAATCTAATCCCTATCCGGGAAACCGGCCCTTGATGTTTAACATCCCTCTCAGCCCTGTTTTAAAACCACACAAGTTTTGTTGGAGGTTCAAAAATGATTAAGTATACCACTTAAATGTAGCATGCAGTAAGTTGACTACACAACTTGAATGCTTGTAAGAAACTAAAGGTTGAGTCTGGGTTGAATAAAATTATTACATACAAAACAGGATATGCGTCAAGTATGAACCTTACCGTAAAACACAGATGGGGGATTTTGAAAAAAGGAATAATTAGTGAAAAACAAAAGGTAGGTGCTGTATGACCATGACATCGTGTAGAAGACCAGCTTCCACGCACTCTCCGGCATCTTTGAGACATCTTTTTGTTGAATACAACACCATTGTGCAAAAGGCTGTGAAAGACAAGAAAAATGATTACAGTGCCTGCATTTAAAATGGCGGGGGCGTTAAATTGTCAACAAAGAAGATCTAACAACTAATTTGCAGAGTATAGATGATGCTACGCAATCCTACCAGGTCAAAAAACAGAAAAAGTCATTCATCAGGCTGTATGTGCATTGACTCAGTTTACTTAATTTGCCTGAAAGTGAGTGTTGACAACTGTTTTTATCTTCCCAGGTGCCAAATGTTAGTGTGATGTCACGCAAACACAACCGGACAAAATCTGTTTCCAAATGTTCTTCATTTTGGAAGTTGAAAAAAGACTCTCTTAGTCAAATAAAACTTTAACTCATTCTATAAAAGTAAAGCATTTCCTAGAGTACCATAGATTCTGAAAAGGCATGACATGACATACAGTAGATGACTCATGACACAGGATGACTCACATGACCCATTGATGCTAGTAGCCTCGAGCTTAAGTAGTACCTGTACCTCTGTGCTAAACATGGGTACTTTGTTCATCTGTTTTTGTGTGTACTGCCATGCTTTTACCTTATCTCTCCTGTGACAGACTATCCTGCATGTGAAACCGAATGTCACTGTAACTGAAGGTGCGATTAAAAGCGTGCCTTAATCATTTATCCATTCACGATCATCGCCTTTACTTGTCGTCACCTGATCTGCATTCTCCCTTCTGCTAAAGGCAATCAAAGAAAGTAGGCCTTAGAAACTAGGCATATACATTGACACTATGTGGCCCCACTCTTGTGGATGTAGGTTTAATGGTTGCCTCTGATTGGTCATAAGGCAATGTGGCTCACACTCCGGGTTTCTGCTCTCCGCCTCCACCCGCTGGGGTTATTTATAGAGGCCAGCTGTCACCAAAATGCCCCACCCACGTACGTCTATCACTGCCTCTAGCTGAGGCCCTGAGGTTCAGGATGGCTGATGCAGGTGATGGTAGCTGCTGCATAGAGGATGTCTGCAGCTCATGGTTGTGATAGACCGCACACATCCTTTCTCAGCTGAGTCTAATGACCACAGATTAATCAAAATCAAAGTAAAGGCCGGTCCCACAAGAAAACCACAAATGAGATCTCTTTAATATTCCAGTTGCTTGCTCTAGAAGTTCAATGAAGACATTCAGTGCTACTCAGAATGAGTTTTCTTCTGGTAAATTGCTCAGATGTCCTCGGATTTGCCATAATTCATTTATTATGAATTATGCTATCCATCATAGGTGAGTTCTCTCTCTTTGTCAGCCATGTTTAATTTGTGTATCTTGTCATTTCTCTATAGGAACCGTTGAAGAAACTTAAAGTATCGGTGCGTAAGCTTTGCCGCCATCTCAGTTTGAAACATGCAATTGCAGTTTTTCGCGCAATTATTATACTTGCATTGGAATCAAAGATTCTCTGTAAATCGTTAGCACTAACAACATCAGCATTACCATGCTACATTTATTTAATGTGTATTAGCGTTACCTGTAGACCTTTCTGAATGAAAATCCTTCCTCTAGGAATGCAATCTTATTATGGAAGACGCATTACAACCAATATTAGGTCGCCTACGACTCGCTTTCCCACATAAACGGCAAGCAGAAACGAGGGCTGAACTGAACCCATTCTGGACCTGGTGACCGAAAGCAACTGAAATGCGTTTTGTTTTGGGGTCCTGTACAAGAGCTGACCTATCGGCTAAACATGCAGTTTCCATGGCAACTGTTTGAGGAAAGCAGGTGGTTTTGTAGAATAAGACAAATAATAACAAACAATGAATAAGCCCATCTCCCACATATGTCTACAGCTTTCCATCACACAATGCCATTTCTCTACTGGTTCGATGCTCTCTTTAGATTTCCATCCAGCTACTTGAAGACTAAATAAAAGACTTATAAAACACAATGAACAAGCCCATCTCCCACGCATGTAAACAGCTATCCATCATGCACTGTCATTTCTGCAGATCTGCATACTCTCATTAACTCGTGTCTTTTTTTAACCAATAGTTTCCCTTTAAAGTTGATTTAAATCTTCATGCAACCTGGAACACCATCCAGCTTTCTTCCTGTTGTGTCTGAGTTATATTTCCTTAGGCTTTGAATGTTCTTAAGAGTTCGTTTCAGATGAAAATAATGCATCGGACCAAGAAATCAGAGTAGACGTAACAGGGCGGGCACAAAGAGGAAGGAAGGATGCAGATGTTTTAGATGTCCACTGATAATGGCATGCAATTTCCACTCTAAACATTCAAAATAAATCAATAAATAGATTTAGTACAGAGCAGTTTATCTGGTCTCTCAGGAGTGCTTTAATTGCCTTTCAGGGTTAATATACGAAGCTGCACAATTTGAAGGGATACCTTTAGAAGAATCTTCTGTCAGCGTTAACTGATAACCGTTCCTGCTCGGTCATATAAATACTATTTAGTGTCAATCTAGCAATTACATAATTGGCCGACAGTCAATAAAAGATGATGGCGTTGCAATTCCGTTTGTTCAGCATGTGTAAATGATTCAAAGACATCTGTTGACCTCTGTCTGTAAGAACTGCCGGTAAGAGACAAATCTCACTTGCACTTCTTTTGGCAGCTCTTCAGACAGCTGATGTTTGCCAGAACATGATATTGTTGTGTATTTTGATTGAAGCGGAGTGATTACTGCAAATATCCTCTGGTCCGGTGAATAGTGATGATCACAGTCTCATCAAAGGTCAAAACAGCAAGCTGTCAACACACACACAGTTTACAGTGCTGGCCAGATGGTCTTGCGCTAGTCATCCATCGAGTCTGAGAACGTGAAAGTGCAAGGGAACGTAAAAAATGAATGGGCCTCATTAGCTCTAAGAGCTCGTGCTCATAAATTGTTTATTAGGCAACATGGAGATTCGTTTAAAAAGCAGGCGGAAGGATTGCGTTACATACTGCACGCATGTGTTTGAGAGTGCAGGACATAGTCCACAAAGCACTCTCAAATCTGCAGACTACGTCAGAAATTATCTCCCAAGACATGCAAGACAATCTTGTGGCCAAAGTACAGTATACTAAAACTGCAGCAGTGAGTTCAGACAGCTCTATATCACTTGTTCGCTATAGTTTATGCTCTGGAAACAACCCTGGGTGCATTTAGCAGTACCAGCGCACCAAAAGCCAATAGCTCTCATTGATTGATTTTTTGCAAGCAATGGTTTGATCATGTGTGTTATGTAGAAGAGGACATCCTCTTGCACCCAGAGGGTATTATTAGCCAAGAAGCACAAGTTACACTGATAAGAGACTAACGGTCCACAATTGACGAATGCTTATCTCTTTATTTTCAAAGCCATGCAAACTATGGTGTTGCTACTCTTTGCCAAAACCTTGCCTCACTTACTCAAGGGTTACACACCAGACAAATCACATATTTCTGTATAAACATCACACCAGCTGCCCCGCACCATCCGTCAGCGTTTCTCGAACGTGCTGAGAGAATAGAGGTTACAAAAGGGGAAATAAACCCCTGAATGCGGGGGACCCATGAGTCTTATCGATGTTGTTAATTGCAGCACATGTGCTGAGCCTGCGAGAGCCGGAAACGTACTTGAAAAGCATGGTTCCGGCCTCTACGTTTCAGGAGAGGAAGTGAAACCAACGCTCGCATGTCAGCTAGTTCGAAAATGGTCATTAAATGCAAAATGTGGGGATATCAAAATCCCAGACATGAAGCGATTTGGTCAAATTCACGTCTAGGAAACTTGATAGTAATAGGGCCTGTTTGCATAGCCATCTTTGTATGTAAACGTATGTAAAAGGTAAAATGCAAAGTTGTGTGCACATTGTAACTTTGTGAACAGCGAACCAAACCTCTGAGGACTTTCTGGTTGAATGGAGGATAAATTACACCGGAAAGACATCTTAATCTAGTCACAGTTAAAATAACGACTTGTGAACTTTCTGCATCAAGTGTCAAAGACTCCTGATATACTGCTGTCCAGAAGCAACTAGACTTGTGCACAACTAACACCAAGTACTGGTGGTAGTACTAGTAATACCTAAAACCTCAGAAGACAACTTTCCCACATGTAGATGCACAAATGACCTTTAACATACAAATGGTGATGTTTCAAAACAACTTCAAATATTCAATGAGGGTGCCATTGGTGCCTTCAAGACTTTATAATACTCACTGTTTAATTTTTTAGTAGTCGTTACCAGAATTTGAATAGTTTAAATAAATTAAAACCCACTGTACACAGTATAAATAATTGATACCAGTGTGTCACTTGTTGCATTTGCATTGATAGTTATATTTACCTCAAAGATGTACACAGTCAGTCCCTTGCGCATCTTGGTCCACATGACCGCGCACATGAGGAACATGAAGATCTCCGTGCAGCTTATGTATGCATGATCCAGCAAGGTCCTTCTGGACAGCTCCAGCCCGCAGTCTTTACAGTCTCTAAAGGCACTGAACATGACTGAAAATGCTCTAGTGATGAACTCCACATAGCCAGGCATGACCTCCATCTCCACGCCAATGCTGGAGGAACTATCATCCATGTGTTTGGGGTCCATTATATTAAAAATACTATAGGCCACTTAGGAGCAATGGAGATACACAGTGCTAAAGTGCCACCAGCTACTGTAAACCTTAATCTGATTATGGTCTCTGAAGGATCCTGTCTTTTCTTGTCTTCTAAATTAAGACTTTTGAACTACTAATGCTAATTAACAAATTCTGCCAAGAGAAAGAGGTTACTTTATATCCTATGCTGCATATATGCAAGTGTTGGGGTGTTAATGGCTTTGAAGTGCCACTATCATCTGCTTAAATTGCATATAACAAACCTCACCTAAATATTTACTATAACGGTATGGTTGCACAATACATGAATCAGCATGCATGCATCATCTACAACAGTTCCTATATTGTAAATTTAAGCCGATGGCTTCAATTTAAGCATTCTCAGCAACCCTGAAAAGAAAGGTTCATAAAAACCATGACTAGTGTCTGTTCGTCCTTTTATATTCCGCGCATGTGATGTGTGTCCAATTCATGTGCCGAAATAGCGCGTCCTCTTCGTTTCGTTATTCAGTATACATAACATCTCCTCTTGGTTTCATCTCAGGTCGAGAGGTATAAAGCAATAATCATCCCTCGGTATGTCCATATGTAGGTCGGATACGGAAAACAGGTAGAAATAAAAATCGCTTCACTCAAATGAACCTGCGCATAAAACCGCTCGTGCGATGATATATTCACAGACGCACAACGAAAAAAAGACGTAAATGTCTATGAAAATGTGTCTAAATTCTAACTATATCCTCCCGTGAGAAGCGACAGACGCCCTGTGAATAAGTTGAGGTTAGTGACCAAAAAAAAAGAGAAAGAGATGATGTCCTTGTTCTCGTGTTAGCCGGCTCTTTTGAACGATTCAAAGGAGTCGGTTCGCAAAGGGGTTATGAATCACTAGAGTGTATCCAGAGACGTGACTGATTTATATCTATTAATCAATTACACTATGATAAAATATTTTTATTTGAGGAAATGTGCATGTGTTTATCTGAAGAAAACGTTTTGTTGTTGCAAGTTGCAACAAATAGTTCGAAAAAACCGAATCGCTGAAATGACTCGGACTAACTCAAGCAGCGGCCCGTTATCTTCAGATAGATTACAGAGAGAGAGAGAGAGAGAGAGAGAGAGAGAGAGAGAGAGAGAGAACAGGAACTGGTTTAAAGTGGCAGTAGCATAATTATGTTGACTAACTTTTAAGCGTCTAAGAAATGGGAAGGAAATTCAAAGGTTTCATTTAGGGTTACGTTTTTCAGACGTGAAGTTTTATTTGAGCACATTTAATACGAACTAACAAAGACCGTTTGCTTATTGTCATAAAGCACTCTCTGTAATGAATATAATCACATTAGTGTAGATTGTTTAATACCTTATGTCGTCTAAATGAAGCAACAATTATATGAAGACACTGAGACGTCCTACATCGCTGATGGCATATTTATTGTTTTTATTATTTAATGTGGCTATTTTAGTAATTAATTATGTGATGACAAACCAAAATGGACAACATGACATTCAAATTACGTGCTAAAAATACGGGTTTACGGATTATCCGACCTTTAATTGTAGGCTACTTGTAATTGGCCCTTAAATGTATTAAATTAAAAAATGTATTTAGTTATTATTTAGTTAATTAATTTTATAATTTAATGCTTATTTAATTCTTTAAGCATCATCAAATAATAATAATAATAATACCCAAACGCAGCAACACAAAGGTGTAACACTAGGCGGCGCCATCGGGCTGTGTAACGGCAAATAATGACGCGCCGTTTTTTTTTCAAACTATATGTAATGGAACGTCATAAGAAATTATTGATTTTATTAGTAATAAAGGCATTATTAAAAAAAGAAATTGATACTCAGAAATTAATAAAAAGGGGAAAAAAGGAAAATGTCATTAAATTCAGAAGGAATATGATTGCTGTGTGTTATCGTACCATCTGTGGTCGCAGGTGTTAGGCCTCCTTGTGTTAACAGTCACTGAAGAGGATGTTATATGGTTTTAGACTTTCTAGTGTTTATTTACAGCCACCGGATGTTTCTGAATGTGTTCCATTTATGAACGGAAAAAACAGGTCAAAGACATCCGGGAAGGAATGACTGGATGTGTCTAGTGCCTTATATACACAGTAAAAAAAAACAGAAGAAAAAAAACTATATACATAATAAAACTCTCAGGTGTTCAAATTACACTTATGGAAACAATTAAATTAAACGTATATAAGCTCGACAGCCATATTATTTAGAGAAAACAAATCACTAGTTACGAGAGTCCCCTTTCATTGTTCAGCAGAATTTCCTCTGGGAAATTTTCAGCCTTGGATTTTCGCAAGATAATGACGGGAAACCATAGGAAGGCTGGACGCGCGGGCCTCTCTGCCTTCTGATTGGCCAGTTGGCGTTCCGAACCCGAGCGCGATTGGCCCATTAGGACGTCACTCACCGAGCGCCTTGGACCCTCAAGTTTGAAACTTTTCGAAAAGGTGGAGTCAGGTTACAAACTCTGGTAACCAAACGCGAAAAGAGGGAGAAGAAAACGCTTTAATTATTTACACCAGCGGCGCAGACGCAGCACATACCTGCTGGACACATTTTACCGTCTATATAAGATATTTTTAAGCCTTATTCATGCGCCCGTGAGTTGTTTATTGGCTGTCAGGGGAGTTTAGATGGAGGTTTGAAGAACGAAAGTTATTCTTTAGACGCCCAGTATCCGGTTCAAATAGGGGAGAGGTGAGTAAGTGCCTTGAGTAACATATTTTGCATGCTTTGCCTTCACCAAATGTGTGTTTTTTCATCTGTGTTTGCGTGAAAGTCAAATTTTCTGCATGGAACACATGCCTTTACCATTGATTTAGCGCAGTTTTGCATAATATTTATTTAGTGATGTCAGTGCATACAGTTTTCTCTACAATGTACCTCTGTTTTGAGAATAAAACGGAACTTGTGCCTTTACTGTATGCATAGACCGATTATAACTAACCAGTATGACAACTAATTTGCCAATTTGACAGCAACTCAAATGTTGAAGCTACTGTAATACATATTTGAGAAGATGAAGGCCAATACAATGACCGGTAACTCATTGACAGAGACAGGGGGATATGACCTTATTTACTGGACAGCAAAGTTCACTTGCATGGAGGCTTCGGTTGTAACCTAGGAAACATTAACCGTCTGCGTTCTTTCAGTTGTCTGGGACGTGTCTTCAGATTGTCTGAACCTTCATTATGCTCTGTACTCAGTAGTCAGTGCTTATTATGAGCTTTAAGGCTCCTGTTTACCAGCATTAATTATATGCAAATACATTTCGAACAAACGCCCAAAGCCTTTATTATAAAGACAGAGTCTTTGTTGACATAGACACTCTGGAGTTGAGTGTCAGGATGTTGGATATAGTAAAGAACATGCAGTTTTAGTTCGCACTGATGCTGAACAAGCATTTTTAATGTGTCTGGAGACTCTCATCCATCTTAGGCAGTTTATCTTTACTAGTGGTCTGTCTGGGATGTGAGCTGATGCCATGGAAGCCACTTTTTACCTCAGAGTAAAAAAAAATAAAATTGAATAAGGGTAATTGTGATGTAAAGTAAAAAAAAAAATAATAATAAATTCACACTAGATCACAATTCCAAGAAACAACTGCAATTGTGCAATTCCAAAAAAATAATATCACAATTAAATTATTTAATAATGTTTAAATGTTTACAGCATATAAATTACTAAATATTAAAGTAAATAAATTTACTTATGTATAGTTTTAATATAATTTTTTACATCACAGAATATTTAATTGGTTAATAAACTTTATCACCGTAAAAAGGTGGTACAATAATTACACAAACACTCAAATCTCAAAAATATTTATAAATATAATTATTTAAATCACAATTTATGTAATTATTCAATCAAAACGTTGATTATTGATGTTTATTTCTCAATTTAAAAAATATATTATAAAATTATTATTTTAATAATGATTATTAAGTATTGTTTTTTAATTGTTAAATTGCAAAAACAAAAATATTTACTCCAGTCACAAATTATATATATATATATATACACACACACGCAAATATTTTTATTAAGATTGTAGTAATTTTGATGATTATTGTTATTCTCAATTGTAGAAATATAATTTAAATTGTGTTGGATTAGATCTGGCTACCAAGTCTTTA
Organism: Enteromius viviparus; assembly: GCA_032353835.1. NCBI lineage: Eukaryota > Metazoa > Chordata > Actinopteri > Cypriniformes > Cyprinidae > Enteromius > Enteromius viviparus. Next base: position 22,870 of record JAUCNO010003296.1, on the reverse strand, counting down.
AACAAACAGCAGGATGGTTTGCTTATCTTGTCGGCATCTCTTGTATCTCACGATCACTAATTCTGTCGGAGAGACTTGTTCTCGTAATGAACGTTCCCGGCTTTGATCACCTTTGCACAAAAACACATTTAGTCGACCCAAACCTTTATTCCTAAATTGGTTCATGCATTATTAAAATTCAGGACTATTTTGTGAAACCCCTGAATAATTCATGTCACCGCAGGCTTCTCTAGATCTGTGTGGCCAGAAAAAAAAAGACATTGCATTTTTCATATTATTTTGACTATACACCATAAACCCTGCACAGCAGATGATCAATAAGACCAAACACCGCAAACTAGAGCAAAACCACATGAAAGACATGCTGCCGTTACATGCTGTGGATCTGTTGCATCAGTCCAGCTAGATGTTAGTTGGAGTTTGGACAGTAGCCCTTTTGTTCCAGCTTCAGGAAGCTTGTTCCTCGGTTCCTCTTGGTATAATTGCTGGGGAGGGTCATTAGATGTCAAGGAGGTCTAGCATGCTTAGAAAAATAGATCCGTTAGATGTAGTACCAGCATGTACCAGCAGGGCGGGAGCTAACAGCCAAACCTACAGGTGAAATCACTCACACCCTCACACACCTGAAACAATCAGTTCAGACAGACCGGCATGGCTCAGTGATCTCCAATGTTCTCCACAATCTCTCGCTTTCCCATTCCCCAATCATGGAGAACGCAACCTTATACCTCCAGGAAGGTGAGTGCTGGCTTCTGGTTGATGCTGAGCAACTGAAAACCCCAGTCTCCTGTTACAGCTTCTTTGTCCAGAGGTGAATCAGACTCCACGAGCGTTGCTGGGATATCTGTGGTCCGAAGTTGTTTGTTTCATGCTGGTTTCTGTTGTTACATGAGCTTTTATGTCTTGTTTTGTTTCCTCCCATGTAAAACTCGCCACTAATGATAATGTTGCAAAGTTGGTCGCTGCCCAATATTGCTTGGCCAGGGTTCAGCTTTTATGCTGCTGGAGTTGGCATTGCAAAAACGAGAGACTACACGTTTTCAGATATGTATCAACTGAGAAATATGGCTCGGCAACCCATTTCCTTTTGAGATTAGATTACCTTGGGATTTTTGAGTGATTTTGGAGTCATCTGTTTTGTGGGAGTATTTTGACAGCAGTTATTAGTGCCTAGATTAGCTTGGAAACATGCAAAATTGATTTAGTGTTTATCCAGTCTCACCTTGTCCCTTTCTCAAACGATCTGCTTTTGATCTTGACAGGTATTAATACGAGGCTCTGCAATCGTCGTGTAATCCTCTGAAAACAATCAGCGTCCCGCTAACCAGGGATACAGTCCCGCAAAGATTTTCCCAGGGAGTCGAGTCACATCAAACGTGCTTTTTTTCAAAGAAATGCAAATGGCGTGTGTGCAAAAAGACAATGTGCTTGAGAATCCGCCGGTCTCAGACCATGCACAGTATCACTTCTGCGGTTTAATTAGCAACAATTCAACGCAGTGACTCAGACTTGAAGGGTTTCTGTTGTGAGCAAAGCTTCCCCAGGGAGCGGTCATTTTAAGAAGAGGAAATTGTCCTGTCAGGCCTGTGCGAGACTTAAGAAGTCCATTGTTTTGTTAAAGCCTCTAAAGTGTAGCGTTCGCCGTGTGAGAACGGAAATGCATGGATGTTGTGTTCGGATTGTTTAGTGGCATACAAAATCTGTGAATTGACCATTTATGTTTGTGTGAGCTGGAAGGGAAAAGCTCATACACGGGGAGTAGTTTCAGAAACCTTTTTATGTCTTGCTTCTTTGATGGGAAAATGAGTCGGTAAGATTGGTTTCCTCAATGTCCTGCAGTGAAACCTTTTGAAGTCTGCATGAATGGCTAGCATGCTTTAAAATATAAAGGTTCCGAATGCTTTTTTGCAGAGATTACATAGAAGTTCCATTTTTAGGTTCTCTAAGGAACATTTTCTCCAATGGAAACATTCCATGGATGTTGAAGGTTCTCCAATAAACTATAGATGCCAATAAAGAACCGTTATTTGTGTTGAGCGTATAAACTTGGTTTGTGTTTCTCCCATTAGATTGCAAGAGTCAACGTTTGGCTTGTTTTGATTTCAACGTGGGAGTCTGCTACGCTTTCCATGTACGCTTCCACTCAAGATAAACATCTGTCCCAATTTGGATGCTTGACTGTTGTTTGAAAGAATGTTGAACCACAGGCTCGTTTTAAGATTTTCATGTTTATAAACACATTTTGAAAGGATGCCTTTGTTTGTGTCTCATCTGTAGACATCATGGACTCGTTCAGCACGAAGAACCTGGCCCTGCAGGCCCAGAAGAAGCTCGTGAGCAAGATGGCAACCAAGACGGTGGCCAACCTTTTCATAGACGACACTAGCAGCGAGGTACTGGATGAGCTGTACAGAGTGACCAAAGAGTACACACGCAACCGTAAGGAGGCCCAGAAGATCATCAAGAACCTCATTAAGATGGTGGTCAAGTTGGGCGTCCTCTACCGCAACGGCCAGTTCAACAACGAGGAGCTGGCTTTGGTCGAGCGCTTCCGGAAAAAGGTACACACGCTCGCGATGACGGCCGTCAGCTTCTACCAGATCGACTTCACCTTCGACCGCCGCGTCATGAGCAACTTGCTCAACGATTGCCGCGAACTGTTGCACCAAGCCATCAACCGCCACCTGACGGCCAAATCTCACGCCCGTATCAACCACGTCTTCAATCATTTCTCCGATTGCGAGTTCCTCGCGACGCTGTACGGACCATCGGAAGTGTACCGCGGCCACTTGCAGAAGATCTGTGAAGGAGTCAACAAGATGCTGGATGACGGCAATCTTTGACCACTACCTGTTGTCTTTCTTTATTGAAACGGTAAATTAATTTGAACCTTTTCTTTTTGTGTTTTAAATGGAGCTTAAGCTCGGAAGAACTCGTGCCTTATTTGTGCATCGGACACTAAATCATCTGTCTTGAATGTGCGTTTGTCTTGTACGAATGTACGGCTTTCTTCTTGACTCCTGTATTTTTAGAAACGGGGGTTAGAGGTGTTTTACAGCGCAACGCTAACGTGACCCAATGCAGATCTCGCTCCCGTTCGTCCAAAGGTAATGTGAGCGCAGTTTAAGATTCACCATCGGAGGAAATGAAGGACCATTTGCAAGCTCTTTTTGATGCAGAGAGTTTATTTTAAGCACTGCAAATACGAAATGCACTGGGGGATGTGTATGAAACGTTTCATCTCTAATTTTAGGAAATGAGCCTGCAGCATCACCCTCTCGCTTCCTGAAAATAGGCATGTTAAATCTGCAAACCCGAAAGGACTGTTTTTGGACATGTCTCCTGTAATTCATCTTCAGGTTGATGTTAAACTATTTGTAAACGATCACCCCTGTGATTTCTAAACTTGGTCATAGAGCGGTTTACGTTTATCTTGCGTTTCTTTTCCCACTCCATATTGCCCCCCCCTGCTGATGGGAGGTATTTACCGTGATGCAGTTCCTTATCAAGGAATGAAGAGTGTTAGAATGTCACTGTACTACCTTTCTGCGTGTTTATTTACTGTTTTAATGAATGTTTTATATGTATTAATACACGACTGAGCCGTTATTTCCCTGATACGTCAACTTCTGATTGTTTTTAACTTATGTAAACAAAGATTTCAACAACTTAAAGTCTCATCGTCCCATTTCTGCCATCGGTTTGTTTTAGCTTCAGCAGTTTTGACAGATTATTTTGTGTATTTTACTGGGTGTATACAAGTTCAGATCTTTCGACATCACATCGTCAGTTACCACAAAAACATTGTACAAGCTACCATAAAAAAGTGCATACTTTTAGTAAAAAAACTATGAGGCAACCGTTTATTCGGCCCATAGACTTGCATTGTAAGTGCAAATCTGCCCACATGTTTATGTTTGTACATGTACTTGATTTTAACCTAGAATATTCCAAACTAGTGTCTTTTTACAAAATGACATACTGAAAGAATTGAGTTATTTGGATTTTCTGGTATACCTAAAGGCCTATATAAGGCTCAACTATTATTGAATAGTTTCATGTGTCCTCTTGGCCTCAAAATCTTAGTGTATTTTTTCTGTATCTATGCACTTCTTATTATTGTTGATTTTATTGTTTTTATTTAGTAGCAAATGGTTGTTTGAGTTTGTCTTGTCACTAGATTTTTTAAGTAAAGCTCCAGATTACAAATAAAGTATAATTTCAAGGGGAAAAAGTGAAACTTTTGAGTAACTCAGACAGACAGCTTCTGATTATCCTAAAACCTCTCAGGGTTCAGTCTCAAATGCCTCTTAAATGGGGTGTTTTGGGCCAATTTAAACCGATAAAGGACCGGATACCTTGTTTTGCTTTGTGCAGATATCATCTATCTTTCACATTACAACATGTTTTTAAACTAGGATGTTAAAGGCTATTTTTGTTAATCACAAACAAGTCCTGTTGATGTACATTGATTTCTTGGTTTCCTAAAAATTCTGTATGTAAATGCACTATTTGTGTGCGTCATATATAAATGTGTCATTCCTAAGAGGCAAGTGTTCTGTTTTTATTTATTGAGAAATGCAGAACAATCTAGTGAAAGAGTCCAAGCAGTATTAGCATGTTTGCCCTGGATTACAGTATGTTAATCTCTCTAGGCATGCTAGATTGTTTTTGTTTTTTTCAGACAAATCAAATCTGAATTTATTTTTTCCCTTACATGAATCATGAAATGTTTAGCAACACAATAGCATCTCCAACTCATTTGTTCTATAATATGATATATTTGGGGAAAAAATGTTTATTGATTCCATCTTTAAAAGAGGGTGCCACCAAAAGGTACTTGCTTTGTATGACAGGTGGTTGGATAAATGTTAGTAAACTTAAGCCGAAAAAGACAATCATTTCAGAGTTAATATATTTAGATTAAAGATTAAGTCTGCTTTTCTTTCTTTTGAATATTTTACAATAAGACCGGGAATGGATGCATTAAAAAAGTTTTAGTTATGTAACACATAATGAGTACACTGATAGATTCATGCTAAGAAGAATGTACCTGTTTTTATATCCTGGTGGAGATTTAAACCTGAATATATACCAACATATGGGGACCTAAATGAGGACAAAAACTTATAAATTATACAGTTTTTTGGAAACCGTTTTGAAAGTTTTCTTGTAAGCGGTAGGGTGATAGAAAATACTGTGTACAGTAGAAACGCCCTTATGTCTGTGGGGAGTCCTCACAAGGATAGCAAACCAGACGTGTGTGTATGTATGGCATCAATGTTTACAGTGTGGTATCAGTATAAAAATATAATCCCTGGGGTAGTCCCGAGCTTGAAACCAATCGCAGTGATGTTCATAGGTCTGATGCAAGCGAGACGGTATAAAAATGTTAAAAAACGTGTGAAAAAGCCACGCTGGTTTCATTTGCTATTCTTCTCACGGCTGTTTCGGTGTGTCGTTCTGACACTGCTTCTGTTCTCGGTGCTGATGCTTGATCCCCCTCCGGCTGATACCTGAGACGTGACAGTTACCAGGGACTTAAGTTCTTAAACCTGGCAAGTTCTTTGTTTTTTTTCCGCCTCCTTCGCTTCTCTCTCTTCTAGAGTGTCCTCTGGGGATCTAAAATCTGCTGTGTTTGTTTTTAGTTAAAAGCAAACGTGAATGTAAAGCGATTATTTATATAATAACAAATACATAGCACATATAAGAAAGAATTCATTGATATTCTGTATGGCTCTCAAGGTTGTACTATCAGCGACTTTACATTACAGATCCCACCGGGTGGGTTATATCACCTTGTTTGTCCTGATTTTTATTTATTAGAAGTGGAATTTCTGAGTTATTAATAGCTGTTGACAACGTCATGCATTGACCCGATCTCCGCAATGTCCCTTCACACCTAACCTGCAAAAACGCACGGCTGCCTGTCAGTTGTCTTGGTAACCGCCACCAGAGGTGTAGAAATGACCATCTGACCACAAGACAAAGATGAGAATCACATTAATAGCTCTTAGTACAATCGAGGCTTGTAAAATCTGCCGCTTTGTCTTATCAAAATTCAGCACAGAAAATAGAAAACGAGCATAGCGTTGGTGCTTCGCAGAGTAAGTGTCTGAGTTTAAACACACCACAGCTGTTGAACAGCATCTGCAGGCCATTAGAGTTATGTAGTGTCGTCAGACTTGACAGGTAACAGCACTTGTGCATCCAAACTGAATTTGAAATGAACAGCCGCGTTCGAGCGATTTGCGCTATTTATGGCTCGCACTCAGCGTGAGAGTGACGTCTCTGCGTTTGCTGCTGCAGTGATGTGTCTGGTGTCAAATAGAAGGCCCTCTGACCGGCGCTTTGGGAGCGTTTGCCCACAGAACATACATCTATGATAACATCTTTTGCGTCTGCTTTCAAGTTGTTTATCTGTAAACTGAACAGTCACTTTTTAGTCATGTTGCTGTTAGCTGCAAGACCTAGTGCGATGTACTAGATTAGCATGCTAACATGTTACTATTGTGATCCTTGTAGTACATTATAGTATGTGCACAATATACAAAATTTTCTATTTGCAGTAATAAGTTTGCTGCGGCATCCAGCATACAACAAAATGCACTGCAATGCTGTCTCCCATAATGCATTGTCCCTGAACTTGACCTTACCATTTCCAATCTAATGAATGGACTGAAAATTATTGGATCCATATTTCTTAACATTATTATTTGATCAGACTGCAAAAACTTAAATAAAGTTTACTTAAATAACCGTATTGTATTCCAAGATGATAATTGGACACGTTATATAAAAGATGTAATAGGGCAAAAATAAGACATACAAATACTCAAATAAGAGAAATGAGTAAGTAAATGCAGGCATCAGGGTGTACTTTAGTTTGGGTTGATATGAATCAGAAACTGTGTCCTGACCTTTCTCAGAGAGACTGTTCGGTTTATGTAGAAATGAGAAAAGAACTGAAACCTAAAGCAGTTGGGAATAACAATGATAAACCTTTCGATCTTGGGTACGAAGAACACCAATGTTACCACGAGATAATATATGTAATATATAGAATGGCTTTTTTGCATTTAATTGCTTTTTTCTATAGCAGCTATTATATAGCTAAACTGTCATGGTTACCAAAATGTTTCAAACATGCAACTGAAATTAAAACACTGTAGTATATGCACTATATACTAGATAAACCAGAAATAAACCAAAGGCATGAAGAAGTATTTTCATGCTGCAGCGTGCCAGGTTATTAATTTTAAAAGTCACATCCTCATGCGTTTTTTTTTTAGGGACTAGCCCTGCCTGTGCTGCCCCATAAAGCACTAGAGGGGGAGTGTGCCTCCCCTGGCATCCTGCTATAAAATCCTGGGTGTAATTGTAGCGTACTGAGGCAGAACAGGAGTAATCAGATCAGTCCGGAGGCTGGGAACATACATGGACACACAACATCAGCACTGGATTAAATCCCCCCTCCACGACCCCCCTCACTGATTGAGGTACGACGAGTTCTTGCAAGTAGGTAAACGAGAGCGAGGGAGAGAGGAAAAGCCGTAAGAGGGAGTGGGAGGAAGAATGAACCAGAAAGGGAGGCAGCGCAGTGCGAGCGAGCGAGAGAGAGGGGATGGGGAGGGAGTCAAAGGCAGGAAGCAAGCAACAGCCAGTGGAACAGAAATGCAGGGAGTTTGAGGGAGAGGGTGGAAAACGGAGGCCCGCCGCCAATGAGAGGACGACGGGAGCAAAGTGAGGTAAGAGAGAAAGAAGGGCAAGGGTCCAGAGGAAGAAAACACACCGGGATAACATCTGCGGGAGGAAACAACACACCAAAAGGTGGGGGTCAGAGTGAAGAAACACGCAAGAGAAAGTTTAAAGACAGGACAGATGAGAAAAACACCTCCTGGTAATGACAAGGCCGGGACACTTAAAGAAAGGACACGTCCTCTCGAGAGTCCCCTTCTTGGGCCGCAGAATGTTCTCCGAGACAAAAGGGGTCGGAGAGACACGCATTCAACCCACCACTTCAAGCCAACTACTAAATGGTATACAAAGACCTCAAGCGGACATCCTTGGCTATTTCGGGACTGGGGACGAGGGAATGAACACCTGTGGACCAAAGCAGCAGAACTCCCCCCTCAATGGATACACGGTCAAGAAACATTTAGCTGTTCAGGGGGGTCATGCACAGCTAGACGTGACTGGCCAGATTTGTCAGACCAGCGTGCGGTGGAACGGGCCTCCAGGGAAGGGGCTGCAACATAACAGCGTCTCTGTCAACTACAGCTTGAGAGAATGCAGCTTTGTGGTCCACCGGCACCAGACCGAGCCACACCCCTTCTTGAGGAAGTGTGCTTTGGACGCGCCAACACAGTTCAGAGGTCATGGAAACTGTGGAGTGCCTGTTTGCGCAGCGGAGCAACAATCGGGCTCTGTGCGAGGGGCCCTGCTCTCGGAACAACATGCATCGGACTGGATGGACGCAAGTGACGCTCACAATTCGACCTTTAATAAGGATGCAGAACTTTGCCCTTCTAACGGACAGGGAACTTTACGTAGATGGCTGGGACCTGCATTGCAAGACATGAACGGACCTAGTATGGCAAATGAAGTTATGCTGTCTACCAAAGATGTCAACAAGACCAATTCTAACCACCTTAAGTGTCAAGCAAAGGTCGCCCAAGGGGAACTCAGTCGACCTTGTAGAGGATCTTATGCGTTCAGCTCTAAGCAGTCGGAGAGAGCTATTCGGGACCAGATTCAAAAAGTTGTTGTGAATCTCGAGGAGGTTCTACATGGCCTGAAAGAGATACATCTGGAAATGAAGGAGGTATAGATTTATTTATCACTTGGGGATGTTAACAGATGTTCCTCATAATGATGTTTAAATGTTGTTTAGTTCAATCCCCCTTTAACTATCCATCAGCTGCCGGATACTCTTAATGATTGTATTTTAGATAACACACGGCCCATGAATTTTGTTTTAATATTAATCTTCATATCAGTAATGAATACTGTTTATAGAGACCCCTGAATTTATTGCGCACTGGGCGATTTCACTTCTATGAGGGGATAGTGAAACTTTAATGCAGAGAGAATTGGTCTGATTTGCTCCATTTAGCAAATGTATTCAACGTTGGAGAGGAACGTTGGCAGGTGGTTTATAGTGCCCTCAGACAGGCAAGAAGAAAGAGCTGCTGTCAGCTTTCTGCCGCAGTTCCATAATCTTGTAAACTAGCCTTTCGGCACTCTTGCGTGAAATGTGCCCCAATAGAAAATTGAGACGTGTAGTACTCAACTACTATTTGCATTAGGAACTATTGCATCCAGGAACTATTTGCATTAACTGATAAATGAACTATGCCGTGTCTTCCACTGAAACAGGTTGTCCAGAAGATAGATGTTCTGATGGCCGATATTGATATGGGCAATGAAGAACCAGGGGACCCTTTTAAAGGATTCCACTCAGGAAGGATAGACACCAAAGTGGCATCATCTCAAGAAGTCTGCTCTGACAAGTCATCCCTCAAAACACCAACTCCATCTGTGGCACCACCAGCATATCCCATAAAAGATCAAGGGGTGCATGATGCAGGTCTAAAACGAGAATTTTTAGACATTTCTCAAAGAGATACATCTTCAAGGCGCAGGAGCCAGAAGCCTCCACCTTACCCCTATGCCAGCACAATGGGAAGAGTGAATCCTAAAGCAAAAGACAAAGGTCAGAAGACGCCACCCTACCCATTTAGACGGAGACTGCTCTCAACCATTGTTTGAGCAGGCTTCAGGGTACAACATGGAGTATTACACTCTACATGGCACCAGGTTACAGGCACCTTTGCGGTAAGTTTGGGCTTTATTGGACCCGATAACTCAAGAGTGCAGCAGCAATTTATTGCAGAGAAAGTCTCTTAGATCGCAGGTGAACCGTGTAATACCTTTTCTCTTTAGGTCTATAAAGAGGACACGACAGAAACATCATGTACTAATAAATCTACAGAGTGACATGGGTGACCGGGGACCACTTCTTAGAAATACTGTACATCAGAGGCAAGCCGAAGGTAGCAGGAGATTATTTCTAGCCTTAGATGACATCTGTAGTGGGACTCAATCACAATTCCAATCTCCCAGAAACCCAATCTGTTAAAGGATTATTTTATTTATTGCTTCCCCAACTCTAGTCTAGTGTTTGAAGTCTTACCTTAGCAATATGATGTTCTCAGATAATAATGCAACAAAATATTCAAATGAAGGCTTTTTTCAACAGGTACAGAAAATAAAATGGGCGAAAGGCTCTTTTACAGCATTTTGTCTCCCTCGTGTGTACTGCAATGCTCATTTCAAGCTTTTTAAAGACGTAGGACGGCATAAAGCATTTTCTGGCTTTAATGTATTTGTGGAAGAATCTAATGCAGGAAAAGTGTCACACTTTCAGTTCTAGACATTAATTTCCTGAACTGCTGACAATGAGAATTATAACACGGTGCAGATGCTCATGTCTACATTTGTGGTACCGACAGTCCTTCTGCAGAGCTGAGTGGACAAAACTGATTTTTGTTACACATTTAGTGCAACTGAAGAATTATACAGATTTTGCCCCCTTAAAAGTGCAAGAAAATGTCTGCAGATTTTGAGATTACGGTGCTTAAAAACAGATAATGCACATTTATATAAAATTAATAATTTGTGATTTCAAATCAGCGAAACCAAAAGGTTCTGATAACAGATTTATTAAAAATTACAGTACATCAGCTATCAGAATAAAGCTTTTCTGTCTTTTCCTCCACCACAGAAATAATCAAAGGATTCTGACATACCCCAAAGATTTAGCGGAAATTCTCTACGAGCGTGCCATTACATCAGCTTAAGAAAGTAAGTATGAAGCATGAATGCGCTCGTGATAATCAGATTTGCAGGGATGAAGTCGAATTCAGGCTGAAACCCTAAACCGATAAATGCCAAGAATAGAAATCAATCTACTGGTCTGAACTTAATTTGTTGAAGCCTTCATTTCACCTCACAGATATGAATAAATGTGCATGGAGACTTTATTTTCCTCATGTCCGAGAATAGACTTTTCATCTAGCAATGAGTCCAGTTCTTGACCACTGCTGACTATAGAGGAAATCTCTAGTATTTTCTATCACAGGAAGATCTTTCTTTCTTTCATATCTTCCCATGGTTTGATTTCCTTTCCTTGACTTATGACAGTGAGCAGTTAAGTGGCAGAGTGTCCATAGCTGTCAAATAAATGTCCCCGAGCGATGGGACAATCCTCTTTCAGATCAGCCAATCAGAGTTCATCGTGGCGTGTCCGACCAATGACAGTGAGCTTGGAAAGCTCGGAATGGAATTTCCCTTCCCTGTGGGTCACTGCGGGACAGAATAAAGATGTGCTTGATTAGAAACATATATATATATATATATAAACAAGTATTTGCCAAAACCTGGAAAACACCATCTTAAAATTCTGTTATTTCCAGGTTTCCCCACAGCTGGAAGTAGGAATATGCATACTCACCTGAAGACTCTGACACAACATATTCTTCTTCCTTCAAAGCGACATCCCTCTGTCCACCCACGGCTGTCTGGGACTGAGAAGAAGAGAAAGAGAGAGGATAAGTGACAAGACATTAACAGCGAAGCATAGAGGAGTGGGCTGAATAACAAAGACATTCTCTCTTTGAAAACAAAAAGAGACATGGAGTCTATGGAGCGCTTGTTCTTTTGAACTGTTCTTATTTACACAGGGGACAAAGCCACCAGGACGTCACTGTCATCCCTCTACGGGGAATTTCAATTTAATCTGGAGATAAAGATGTTTTCACAGAGTCTTGATATGCTACACCTGTATAAAAAGGGCTGACTGCTTTTGATCTGAGAGCGACGAGCGGTAGGAATCTGAATGAAGGTTTGATCTGCGGCAAATGTCAATGTCACGACTAAGGATAAATTTTAAACAAGACCTTCAAAAAACTGTGCCAATTCTTTGTATGTGCAAAGCACATAAATAAAAAGTTGTCATCCGAGTCTTCTTGGTCGATGAAATGTGTCAGAGCATTAAAAGCTCATTTCTTCATATTGAATCATACGTTCTGCTGATTGCTGAATGTTTCACTCGGTTGATGTGGTGTCAGGTCACAGCGGAGAGCTGAAGTTAATGTGAAACTTACATATGCGGTGGCGTACTCAATCTTGGCTCCTTTTATCTCGGCTTTGAACTGAGTAAAAAACAAGTAGGACTTCCCTTGGGGCCTATCGGGGGGGAAAATGACAGCGAAAAATCAATATTGTCCTTCCTTTCATCTCAAATTACATGACACTGTTTGAAAACACAGAACACCGAGAATAGGTTTGCTTGTACTTCTGTGTAAACCTCATTTTTCTGTATTGCATATTGAGTACAGCCACCAAAAACCAACGCAGTTACCTCCATACTGAACAGGAAAACATCTGGTCATCGTCACTCAGTCCAACACTCATTTGCCATTGCTAGAGGAAATTAAAGCACAAAGGGTACACATTTAAGTCTGAAATTGCGCAATTTGTGAAATCAGGACGTTTTGCAACAGCGTATAATTGCTACAATTTCAGATTGACAAATGTCTTGATGTTTTAACAATAGTTGGCATTGTCTCAAAAAGCTACGAATTCTAGGAGGATTCGGCAATATTTCATTCTTTGAAAATATAATAAACTTATGGAACATATGGAAAGTCAGGAAGTGCTACATCATACGTTTTGTTAATGCACTGACTTTATATTTTGCGGACGCTATATTGCTTATATTTATCTCCAACACACTTATATAACCAACAGAGTTTATAAATACCTTACCTCATTGGTTCCTCCTTGGCACGCATATGTGAAGGTGCATTTATACTTTTTCTAAAATCAAAGCAAGACACAGATCACTGTAAATAGATAAACAGGTTGCCAATGCCAAGCCTCCTCCTACGAGATATGCAAATTTACCAGACTAAACTCCACCTTTGAAGATGGCTGTGCGTTGAAAGGATGTGGACACTTACAAAAATAGCCACGGTTCCTGTCAAAATACCTACAGTTATTGTTACTACAATAAAAACTAAATACGTTTCTGAAAGGCTGCATGAAAATTAATGAGTGCTGCATCTGATTTGAGAGCAATATCTTTTGGCTTCATAAGACAAAAGGCCCATTCACACCAAGCACAATAACTATAGTTCTAAAAATCGTTCTCAATATTAAAGAATAGAAAACTCTATAGCACGTGTTATAGATTGCTTGATCTGGATTATCTGCCGTGTACTAGATGTCAGTGCTTCGTACATTCTGAATCATCTTAATGAAATCTAATAAACATCTATTTGACATCCTAAGTGTCCTATAGATGTATTGCATGAGCAGATACCATAAACTGGGTATAATGGTGTCTACTGGTTTGTGATGGATTCTATGTGTGGAATGTAAATACTATTGGAAATAATTACCAAAAGACACTACAAAAAGGAATTTAATGGGTTAATAATGGAAACCGTTGTTGTTTGATGGAAACCAAACGTCTGTGATTGTTTCTGTTGGGCTTCTATGGTCTTGTTTTGATTTAGTAGGCGGGTATTTAGCCACGGTCAAGTAATATGGACATCTTTATGAAGCCTTCCTTAGCGTTTTCATTTCTTCACTCCATTTATTTGTAACGTATTTATTAGACAAGAGCAGGTCGGAGATTCCTTAAAATGTGCGTGGTTTCACAGAAGAAATCTAATGTCGGAATAACATGCAGGTGAGCAAATCAGGTTTTAGTTTTGACTAAACTAGTGCTTTAAAACTTTTTGTCGCTAGGGGCGCAATGAACGTCATCGATCCCCAACAGTCCAATAAGAAGATGACGTGTGGATTTCCTTTCAACGCGTCGCGGTTTTTCAAACACAGCGCCCATTCATTACTATATAAGTTTTATATAAACTAATTTTATGAAAAACAAGGTACAGTGGTGCATTGCTATACTTCTAAATGTAGAAATGACACAAAAAAACGAGACTGAAATCAACTGCGTAAACATCGAGTCTATGCAAATCAGAATTGAAAATACCTCGATTTCACACACATCCAAAAAAATGATAAACAGGTCTTATCAAATATTTCGTTGCTAAAATATCTAAGAGATTTACTCACAAGTTTAGCAGAGAAAGTCTGCACAACTCCTCCAGGTTTGACATCGAAGTCGAGTGTTTTAGTCCTGTCAGCAAAAGCGCGGGAAGCGCACAACACGACCAGCAGCAGCAGAAGCTTTACGCATGAGTTTATGTGACCATTACATGCCATGGTGCTTTATGGATAAGAGAGCTATGTTGATGTTGTGAATGAAAAGGTGCCAGCACTGTTCCTGTATGTTCTTCATAGGATGGGAAAGTTCTGTGGCTCGAGGTGTTGAGCATCTAGTGGACCGGAGTAGAATAACAACCCAGCAAACACAACACGTTTTTACAACGTTGTATTTTGGTTGCAATTAGGTAATGTTGTAGTACAACGTTGTAAAAAAAAGAAATATATATATATATATATCACCAAAATAAAAACGTTTTTAAAACGTTGTTAAAAAACACCTAACTGGTACGTTTTCTTTATGTAGTTAAAAAACATAAATATCACGTTTGTTTACTACGGAAATTAAACCAGACCAAACTGCAACGTTTGGGAGACGTTTTATTCAGGTGTTAAAATAACGTAATCTGCACGTTAAAAAAAACTTTTAAAAAGGTCATGAACGTACCCAAAATACAACTTTGCAAAATTTTAACTCCTTTTTTACAGTGCTTTTTTTTTTGCAGTGGCCCATCAATTATTTGAACATTAAAGGTCATGGACATTCAAATGAATACTGCTTTTATGACGTGTTTTTTGGATATTCAAAAATAGCATTATTACTGTACATTCAAATAGAAATTTAAATATGGGCTAATATTTGAATATGCACGAGCAAGCCCTTGATTTTATTATCATAAAAGTGTAGTAAGATGTTTTTTTTGGTGTATTGATTACCATTTGTTAAACCACAGTTTTACAATACTATAGCAAAAACAGTGTTGATCTTTGGATACATGGTTTAACTATAGAACCAGGCTATTATTTAATATATATGTATATATTTATATTTGTAATAAAGCCATGGCTATTTTTTTTTTCAGCATGTTTTTCCCTCAAAGTAACCCTCTTCAATGAGTGCCTTGTTTATGATTTACAGTAGCCCCCTTGTGGATTTTTTATTTTTATTTAAATGAACACATATTAATCAAATTTCCACTCTTTTCAAAAAGCCCAGTAAAATTATTATCCATAGTTAACAGTGACAAGAGATTACGTCTGAATCCAGCTCTATTTCCCTGTGGAATTTCTCTTTCTCGTGTTATTTTAAATGTTCAAGCAGAAGAGAACGCTTCCGGAGACTTTGTTGCATTCTCAGTGTGTTTGGAGATCTTGAGCAAACTGACCTTTCCTGACTCTGATGTCTGGCTGCGTTAATTTTACACCATAGACCCATTTTAAATGAGCCTTGACCGCAATTACTTTATGCATATGTGACCCAGTGGTTAAAACAAAACAGTAAAACTTATTTATGACTAAACGAATGGACCATAAAATTCTGGGTGAGCTCTCAACTTTATTGCTACATGTTTTAATGCCATGCCCCTTTGCAAAACAATATTATTCAGTTACTATTTACTTGAGTTTTACGAAAACTTTAGCACCAAGGTTTACACCAGATTACAGCATTAAAAATAAATATATTAAATAGAAGATGCAATCAAAAAACTTTAATAAATATTCATATGTATATTGTTATTGGCACATATTGAACATTTAGCTTTACTCAATATGTCACAGTCACTTTATTAGTGTCTGCAGAGAACATACAGTAATGTTTGGATGATTTCAACTCGGAGCACCAGTATGAAGTAAACTGGATCAGTACCTGTAAAATAAATAAACATCAATGAAGTGTTTGCTGTAATAAAGAAACTTCTTATGCAGTGCATTCTTAAAACTCACCCTGTGATTCTGCAGTTATTCGCTTGAACGTACGTCCCTGTGTATCTGATGCCACATCTAACAATGTTATTGGAGAAATCTGACTCCTGAACCTGGAAGCCTGGGTTCACGGTTACCTGTCGATGGTTCACAAACATGTTTCTAACTTTTGGAATTGCTAAATAGTGCATTGACCAATTTATAACTCACTTTTAAAATATAATCTCCAGGGGAAACGTCTGTAATATCAATCCACTGACAGTCGATGTTGGCATGGTAGGTGTCATAGCAGCCTGGGCCCAATCCCTGCTCCACGAAAAACAATAGTTCCAAACCGACTAACAAATGGCTAAGTTTTATATTAGTAACTTTATTCTCTTAACCTGTGTGTGAGCTGTGCAGGCGTATCTTCTCCTCACACCTGGATCACAGCTAGTGTCCTCCAGACAGAAACTGGCTTTATGTCCCTCAGCCACCTTTCGGCCTGTGGAGGCATCCAGGAGGTCGTAAATGCTGAAGGCATCCATGCTGTGATAATGTCTTTAGGATAAACAACGTAATGCAATAAAACAACGAAAATAGTTCATAAATTCATAGAGTTGTTTGCAATGCAAATATTCAAATCCTCAGGTATACATACAAAAATGTATATTGTGAATTGGGAAGGTGCAAATATGTAAATAACATATGCACACCAAGGATGATATTTGTAACAATTACGTTTTAGAAAGCATCCCAATCAGCCCTAGTTCAAGTTCTATCTATGAAGTATCTATGAAGAAGAACTCAGAAGAACAATCTTTTTTGATGACTTAAAGTGGCCTTATCTCTAAAGAATAAAACAATCTCTCGCCCTTTTCTTCTATCTTTCTGTAGAAACGAGGTGAATGCTGAGGTGTGAATGTTGTAGAACATAATTTGTCAGAAACCTACTGATGGCAGCTGTGCCATTCCCACTGATGATGTGGTTTCACAGGGAGAAAATCTGCTGTGCCTTGATTTTTGACCCTCTGAGGAAATCTGAGAAGCACTCTGTAATCAAGGTCTCTCGCTCTCGGGTTGTACGCTGAACTTGAGGAAAAAGGAAAAATATTCAGTTTATAACAGTTTTATTTAATACTTACTGCTTTTGTAGTTTGGTTGCAAAGAGAGCCGATACCTGGAGAGGCAGTTCTCTTCTGCAGCACATCTTAATGTGTACATCTGAACTCTTTGGATGTAAGATGCTGCTTGGATGTAATAAGGGTCAGGAATGAGATCAGGCAGACCTGGAAAATATATGTTTTAGACTTTAATAATTAACATTTAAATTGATGAAGAATAACCCTAAAATGGAATGGAATGGAAATTCTATTGGTTTTAATGGAAAGTATAATAGTGTCTACTGGTATGTGATTGATTCTATTGGTGGGACGTTAAATCCTATTGGAAAAATGGCCAAAACACACTACAAAAAGGAATTTTGCAATTACTGGAAAACGTTAATGGTTAGATTTTCTGTGATGGTTAGGGCATTTATTGTTTTTACCAAAAAAAAAGGATTCACCTGAGGTAACATAGCAATTTGACACAGAAACCATGACGGTATGCCATTTATAACTTTATTTTAAATCTACATCACAAATACAGCGCACAGAACATTTATGCGTTAAAATATAAACTGAGATTTGACCAACAGTTGGCGCCAAAATACAATTTGTGTTACGAGATGATCGCGCCGCTGAAGGTTCTGTGAAACTTACCTCGACGGTCCAATGCCTTTAAAGTCATTGTATAATTCGCACATTGCATAAACAGTAACAAATGTTGACTTACCGTTATGAAAATGCCTTGTACCATGACCCGTTTCTCTCTGAGGAGATATATTACCACCCCCGTACGGGAGCAGATTATAGTGAAAAGAGTTTCTATTGTTTACTTGAAGATTAGTTGGTTCATCATCAATACTGTCACCTCTTTCCTCAGTCTGGAAAGGAGAATGTATTACTGTATTTCTGTTATTAACAGTTGCTGAAGGTGCAGGTAAATTGGTTCTTGTTAAAAGTTTGGATTTATTAGCAGTTTTACTCCCAGTCAAAGTGGAAGGTTGAGCTCGAGGAAGCTGAGAATGAATAGTAGATGGCTTTCCAGTAGCTGCAGCGGGTGATGTTCGTTTTGGCACTGGTGCGCTGCTAACTAAATTATGGTGTCTGGATGCTCTTGAGCTCCTTGAGGCTTTCAGTGTAGTTGTGCCAGTTGGTGCTACCCCATATTGCACAGCCTGTGGCACTTCATTTGAAGAAAGTGCAGTTCTTTTCAGGTGCAAAGGCAACTGGTTATCATTCCTCATGTGAGACGAATAACCAGATATCACGTGAGGTCCAAGACTGTGCTCTGGCACAGAGTTTAAATGCACCACATGCCCAACTGTGTGTATCTTGGTATTGGCAAAACGTCCCATGAAAATCCTGCTGGAGAATGTTGGCATATGCCTCGTCAGTAAAAACCTTGCGTTCCGTTTTTCAGAAACAGGTCTGTGATACTGAGAATCGGTGCTCAGCAAACTGTAAACCTGTCCGTTAGTTTCCCACTTAACCTTACGTCTCCAGGGTCCATGGTGCTGTGCGGTGCTCAAACAAACCAGGATGCACAGGTGTAGGGAGAAGAAGAGAATAAATGAATATTTTGTCATTTTAAAATTATATATTTTAAGCAGGTACTAAGAGAAAGTGCAGCACTTTGTGCTCCCAAAAGCTTTTAAATAAGCCCAGGTACAGATGAAGGCGGTACATTGTGAGGCGTTTCTGTCTTTCTTTTTCCACTTTTTCCTCCTAAACGTTTCACATGAGAGGCACACCAGACATTTACTAAAAATAAATGTGGTGCCACCTTAATAATAAAGGCAGTTATTTGACAAAAATCCCATAGCCTATTTGTTTTCTACTTTCTTTATTACAGATCATTGCGGGTGATTGATATTACCACTAGAGGGAGTTAGATGTAATGTTTGAGTGCTTTTAGGATAACTGGCATGTTAACTATTCATCAATAGAACACATTAAATAATATTGGCATCTCAGTCATGCCATTGTCACAAGAAAATCTGATCTACGAAATGTTTAAACCATTCCAATCTCCCAATGACGACAAATGCTCCTAATGGCGATGAATGTCTTCACTATCCCCTTCCACGTTTTTCATTGCACAAATATTTAAAAGTGAATGTGTAGGCCTTTGTCAAACGAGAAAGGGACACTATTTAAAAGCACATTCAACACAGTCTAAAACATGAGCTCAAGGTTTATTCAGGAAAACGTCTAGACTATGTTTGTTTTCATGCAGGTTGAACGTCAGCCGTAGGCCTCTTTGCACACAGCAATAAATAGTAGAGCTGAGCTGGAACTTGTGTTAAGAGCGGAAAGGATGATTATTTGATCATGGAGATTACTGTATGCATTCAAAGGTCGTTTTTGTACAACTAATCTATGGGTCAAATGCAAGCTAAATTCTCTCACTTTAAGACAGTTACGGCAATTTTAAAGAGGCAAAACCATAAACATAGTTAATAGTCAATGGTATTTTAGAAATCTAGCATGAAATTCAGCTCTTATCTTGTACGGAGTCATAGATCTTTATGTCTATAACCTTTAAATCGAATTAAAATCAAGTAACAAAAATTCTCACACTGGACACGACACCAGTTTTATAATAAAACTAAAATCAGACAGGAAAAAGAAAACCGTAATGCCAGAACATGGTCGTTATTGATGCAAAGACGGACAAACGTAAAGAAGTCAAAGCACAAGGTTTATTGGTACACAAGTACAAACTAAATTTCAGAAATTGATTGTTGTTAAACTATTTCCAGAATGAAGAAGTCGCAAAGGAGTGCTTTGAAAGAAAATGGCAAGCCTTAAAACATGGTCCTCAAATTAAGTTACATTCCAGTCAAACTATTTACAAGTAAAAAAAAGGACACATTTATAAAAAAAAATTTTTTTTTTTAAAAAGTAAAACCCCTATTTACAATGAATGTACAGATGATTGGCGGCAACCTCCTCCTGCTGGAAGACAAAGTCAAAACAAATTTCTTTATTATGGCATATAAATACATTTAATTGTTCCAACAAACATCTGGATTGGCCATCTTACCTATAAATGATTGAGGAGTGTGTTGTGGATGTCTTCATAAACCTGGTTGAAGATTTCATCTTTTGTTTTCAAGCCGTTCAAGTATTCTGTTGAAGTAGATTTGACAATTAATATCCAAAATGTTGTGGTTTTTAATCTAGGACAAGAGTCAAGAGTAACGTATACCGTACCAATCGGCAAACCGCAGTTCTCCATGTCAACTCTGTGTTTGATGTACATGGGCCACACGTGACCATCAAAGAGCCCAGGAGGGTCTGGGACGGTGTATTGCCTTGTACTGAAATGAATAATAAAAATGTATTTCAGCTGCTAAAAAGGAGCATAAGGAGTATTTGATTTCAGTTTTTACACACCTTCTCCTTAACTTGCACTCCTTGTATGGGATGGTTATGTAATACGATTTGTCAAAAAATTCCAGCAAAGGCCTGTTTGAAGATAAAAGAGAGATTAAAAAGGTCACAACCTTAATAAGAACACCGTGTCGCAAGTCATTTACTGATTGGGGCACTTCCACACAGCCAGCTCAGAAATCAGCACATGCAGCTCCACGTGCCCACCAATAGCTCAGCACCCCTCCTTATCTACACTAATGCAGAGCGTCACGTGACCGGCTCTTGATGTACCCTTCTTACATATGTACTACGCACATGTTACCAAACGTTCGCAGAATCTAATCTTTGCCATTCATGCATTTCAGGACACCTAGAGTCAAATAAGTCGCTCACTTGTAGTTGTACAGCAGAAATCCTTCTACGATGAGGATGTGCCCTTGGCTCTCAGGGTCGTTCATTTCCGTGGCTGGGGTCACTTGCACGCCGTGAGAACGGGCGAATTTGATTGGGTTTTCCATCCAGCCCTTGACGGTGTTCACCATGGCCTCCATATCCAAAGCGGTGATCACTACCAAAGCAGATCATAAGAATTTAGCACGAGATTGAAATTCAGGGATTGAAGTTTATAAATTTTATTTCAGTTATAGCAAAGCCACACACAGAGAATGTAAATGGGTTGGGAGGGATTGTAAAAACTTTGTTATGGGAGGGCGATGCGTAGAATGAGGAGTTATTACTCTCCTACTGTTTATAATCTTACCATCCCACTGTTTAAAGCCATCCTCTCCGACTGCTATCTGATCCGGAGGCTGAAATAACAGTGACCAGTAAAACACTGCAGCAAATGCCATCGTCTACATCTGCTGTCAAGTATATCGGAGCCAGACTGCTGATCTAGAATCAGGTCTCAGCCATCATAACCTGAATACAACTCGACAGATGGGAGGAAACTGATCTTGGATCAGCACTTTTGGGTTCTTACATTACTATTTACCCATTACTTGTACAAGGAGCCAAATTAAAGTTATGTAAAATAAAACAGAAAAAAATTGTCTACATTTAAAAAGTTGGTTATCGTAAAGTTACTTTTTGAATCCATGCATGCAGTACTACAACAAGCAAGAACAAAAAGCTATAATTAAAATATAGAAATAAAAATCCAAATCTATTGTTGAATTATTAATTAAACATAAAAAGTAGGGGAAGAAATTACAGCTAAAGTTTATTTTTAATAGAAAGGAATCATGTCATTTGATTCCAACTCCACGATAACTAGAAATACCGAAAACACTACATTTACTTGAACTCACCTTGAAGAAGTCATCCTGGTGAACCACACAGCAGTTTGGTAAGGCTTTTATCAACCTGTTAGTCAGGGTGGTTTTACCACCATTAGTCACACTAAAAAAATAAGAAAAAAGGAAGGTTAAAAACGATATACTTAAATTAAACGACTGAAAAAGCAGAACAATTAAACGTACTTTGCGTGTAATCTTTTGTTTAATTGTGTATTTGAAAAGTTTATTCAAGTAAAATGGCGGGATGGTCCTAAGTTCCTCAGCTGGCTTATGACAACAAAACTGACCAAGGCGGTTTTCATTGTTGTTAGTTATCCACGTGTTCAATACAATAACGTACTTAAATGTAAAAAAAAAAAAAAAATTTGTAAGGATCTAGAATAAAAAAATAACAAAAACACAGTAGCCTTAGGCGTTTATAACGTTTAATATTTTGTCCTTTGTATTAAACCCCTTGTGGAAAGGCACAAACACATAACAGTCATAAATTAATTAAACATGGCACCTCAACAAGAAATACGAATTAAAAAGGTGTTGCTTTACTTCATACACAATAAAAAAAACATAAGATTGATAGGTGACTATACATATTAAGGCGCGAATGTCCGTTAACAACATTTAGAAGAATCGGCGCGCTCACAATTTTAAATCTCCCGCTCAAACCTCAACGTGGGTTTAAAGCTCGCGATTCTTTTAAAATACCAATTCAACACGTCATAAGTGAGGATAATAAAAACTGTAACAAATTATTACATGCGCAATATACTATCATCATATAAAAAAAGTTACAGATGCCACATGGCTGGACTATAACTAGTACAACTAGTAGTTAATAATATTACTGTTAAAAGCCACTTACCCCCCTATTCCAATGATGCACTTCATTGTATCCGACCTGGTTGAGGTTCTACAATTTAAACGCAGCAAAACGGCCAAAATTAAAACGTATGATTAAAAACTTCCGCTTAAAGTTAAACTTGAAGTCCTATCTCCGTAGACACCAGTGCGTTGTGGGAACACACATGCACGCAGTGTTGCCAACTCCTCAGTAAGAAAAGTAGCTATTGGCTGTCGTAGAAGTCGCTAGAAGTCGCTAAATGACGT